>OY829543.1:44690854-44850363 GCA_963691705.1 Viola odorata | reverse complement strand
GTTGTCGGGGAGTGACTTGTGTAGGTTGCACCACTTCCAACTTGGACTGGAATACCATAGTGGGAGGAGGATTTTGTTGACTTGGTCGAGCTTGGGAGGAGCTACTGCCTTGCTTCACGGGAAGGGAAGAAGAAGACTTCTTGTTATGTTTAGGCTTGGCAATACTCTTTGCTAACCCGGACAATCTTTCCCACCACGCATCATCCTTAACACCACTCGGAGATTCATCATTATTCTTTTTCTTTCACTCTCTTCTTTCTTAACATGATCATTCTTCTCTTGTTGCTTGGTCATTGCACTCACTTGGCTCACTCTAGTGTTGGGGCAAATGTCACACAAATGGCCTCTACCCGTACATGAAGTGCAAAACACATCACTAGCTCGTTTGGAAGGAGTGGAAGGGAAGGATGTGGAACGGAAGTGTTGCTAAAATTCTTGGAGAATTCGGCCTTGGTGAGGTCGAATCCTTGGAGGAGGAGGTGGAGGCGTTTGGCCTTGGTGATGTAGAACCTTCGAAGGAGGAGAAGGAGGAACTCAGCTTGGCGTTCCATCTTCTTTGGTTCGGACTCATACACTTGAGGAGATGAAGTGTTTTCTAGATTCGGGGCCATGGCTAAGGCTTTGGTGGGCAATGGAACCGAGGCCATAGCTTGAGATTTGAGGACTTGAAAAATCTTCGTCGTCGTCGTTCTCACTACAACTGGAAGTTGAGCCACGGATTAAGAGACGAGGACTTGAAGTCTCTTCATGGTCTTCGTCCTCACTACAAATTGGACTTGAGCGATGACTAAAGACATGAGGACTTGGAGGGTCTTCATTGTCTTTACTCTCGCTACAAGTTGCTTCACTTTCATCTTGGTACTCATCCTCACTATCAATGTTATATTCACCACCAACTTCATCACACGGATCAAAATTCTCATCATCATTGGAATGGCAGCTAGCATCACCGTATGATTCATAACCACTATCGTCATTACATTGAGATATATCATCGTCATAATACTCTCCTTGGTCACAAGACTCACAATCACTATCTTGCGACATTGTGCCTGAAAAATTGAACAAACTATATATATAGATGTTAGTAAATAATCTCTCCCTCACGTGTTTAAACACTCGTGTTTAGGTGTTTAGGTCACTCGAAAAATACGTGCTCACAAACACTCAACTTCACGTTCTCCATGTACCTGCACACTTAAACAAGGGTTAGAAAATAATTCGCTCCCTCACGTGTTTAACACTCGTGTTTGATCACTCGCAAAAGATAGCCTCACAAATCGCTCAATACATCCACTCACAAAGCTTGCTCACCACACAACTTCTTGCCGCAACAAACTTGTGACTTAGGCCAAGCGTTTCGTTCACAACTACCTTCGCAAATGCTCAAGAGATTAGCACAAGAGGAGGAAAGATTAAACAAAAGACTCAAGGAAATTACAAAGACTCAAGAGAAAGCTGAAAATTTTCAGAATTTCCAAGGAAATTCAAAATTTTAATTTTTGGGGAAAAAAAATTTGAATTTCCATTGGAGGAAAGGAAGGCTAGAAATTATTTGGTTCAAATGAGTAAAAGACTCAAGGGAAGACTCAAGGATTTAATGAAAAGGACTTGGAAGTTTAGGACTCAAAATAACTTAAGTTTAGGACTGAAAAAGTTTAAAACTCAAGTTTAGGATTTAATGAGTTTAGGGCTTGAGTTTAAGACTTGTTTAAGACTCAAGAAAATTGAAGAGGACAGCTGGACACAAGAAAGGAAGGAGACGTGCTAGCTTTGAAGGAGAGTGGCTATTTGGTTGGAAATGGATTATAGTTAGGGAAATTGGTTATTTAGGTCAAAATGTCAAAAAGACTAGGGTGAGTTGGCTTGTGGCATTTAAGGCAATGGATGACTCTTGGATTTTGGAGGGGTGTTGGCCAGCCAAGTGTTCCAATTCCTTTCTTTTCTTTTTCTTTTCTTTTTTTTTTAAAAAAAAAATTAGAAACACTTGGTTCAACTTTTGGGTAAATATTTTTGGATCAAAAAGTGTCAAGGCCAAGAACACCAAGAACAAATGATGAACATCAAGAACACACCCAAATGATTTTCATAAAATTTCAAACTTTTGACCTAGCAAAAATGATCACCACAATCACTCAATTGCCCACTTGAAATAGTTTTCGAAAATAGTATACGAGACTTAAGATATCAAGGAAGAAAGGCTCAAACTTTTTAACGAAAATTAGAAAAATTCGATTGGCGGCCAAAAGCTCCGCTACCACTTGATGTGATCCTGCCTAGGGTTAGTAAGCCGGATAACATATGGAGCTTATGGAGGATCTAGCCAAGCGAATCATCTAGCACACACATGACCACAAAGAGGGAAATAACAAGATATGGAGATGCAGCGGAGAAAGAGACACAAAAGAGCGATGGAAAGATGGGAAATTACCGGGAATTAGAAGATGGATGGAAGGGACGGAGATGAGCACACACGAAGTAGCAAAAATCACATGAACGATTGCTTGATCAAGATATAATCCGAGGGCCAAGTGGGACTCGTTTCTATGGATGATCAAACAAATAAATCCCCGATTTCATTCAAGCAAAAATTGTCACAATCATTACAAACTTTGATTCCCCGGAAAAAAATCAAGAGGAGTAATCTCAACTCAAATGATCTCTCTCAAGGAAGAGATGATGAGCTCAAGGCTTAGGTGATATGAGGAAGGAGTAATCTCACTTTACAAAATATCACACAAATGTCTAAGCTCCCTAAGAAAAGAATGAACTAAGCTATTTATAGTTTGTACACAAATTGGGCTTGAAAAGCCCTTAAAAATGTTGTTTCGCGCGAGTTGACGATTTTCGGGCGTAATTACTTCGTGTCCGGATGTAATTACATCGTGCCTGCTACGAAACAACCCAAAACCTTCTATTTTGGACGTAATTACATCATTTCTGGACGTAATTACGTCGAACCTGCGCGCCAAAATGTCGACGAGCTTAACTTTTGATCCACCCATCCGATTGGCCTGAAACTTGTCCCAAACAGAAGCTAACATCTTGAAGTTTCCATCAAGCCTATGTTCTCTCAAATCGGACTCCATTTACTTGTCCATCTGATCATGATGATTGGTCCTCTTGGATGAAGCATTTGTTGACGAGCCTTGTTGCGAGTTGAGGAAGTTCG
Organism: Viola odorata; assembly: GCA_963691705.1. Taxonomy (NCBI): domain Eukaryota; kingdom Viridiplantae; phylum Streptophyta; class Magnoliopsida; order Malpighiales; family Violaceae; genus Viola; species Viola odorata. The sequence continues at coordinate 44,847,191 of OY829543.1, read as the reverse complement.
GCTTTGCTGGAGGCCCTGGGGTGGGACTTTCTAGGGATAGACGTGCCTCTACTTCAGGGTCTGCTCGGCCATCTTGGGAGTTTGGTGCGTCTAGGACTAGGCATTGCGATGACTTAACGCTGGATGCTCGACCTTGGGTATGATTTACGCTCGTTTGCATGGCTCGGCAGCCCGTGTCCGGTTCTCTTGATTGCACGGCACGTATTTCTGATTCGAAGGGGGTCGTGATCACATCAGAAATCCTTGCTTCTTCTCCCTCTGATCAGTTGCTCATTTAGAGCGATAAATCGCCCAGTTCAAAGTTAGGTAAGAGAGCTTTCTCTCTCTAGCCTATTTTCGTTTCTTTAAGCATGTTTTTTCTTTAATTTCGTTTGGCTCCATCTTGAGCAAATAAATTGCTTTCTTTTATGCTATTAATTCATTAACATGATGTAGATTAATTACACGTTTTTAATTTTAAAAATCGTTAGCTAGATTGTGCGAATTAATTAGTTTTCGATAATTAACGGTTTTGTCATTTTTTTGAAATTAAATTTTGTACGAGTCAAACTAAAAATTGAGGTTTGTACGGTCGAGAAGTCATCGAAGAGACGAGCATTTCGGTATGAACGGTTTTCGAAACAGCCACCTGTGGCCGAAGCTTGGCCCCCGGCGACCAAGGAAGTTGATGATGAACAGTGCCAGGCCAAACGACACTGTTCACGCAGTAATGGGCTTGGCCCATTCCCATTTAAATTTTCATGGGCCAGGCACTATTCCTGGCCCATTTTCAATTTTCTTTTCATTTTTCAATTGGGCCCAGCCCATTTTCAATTCTTTCCGAAACTTTGGATCACGTTTTTCCGTAAAAATAATTCGTATGCTTCGTATAATTATTTTTTCGCGCTATCAACTGTTTAATTTTCTGTAAATATCAACTGTTTTAATTTTCTTCAAATATCAATTGCTTTATTTTCCGCAACATCAACTGCTTTAATTTTTCGCAAACTGCTGGAAATTCTTCCTCAATATCAACTGTTTTAATTTTCTGCAAATATCAATTGTTTTAATTTTTCGCAAACTGCTGGAAATTTTTCCGCAATATCAATTGTCTTACTTTCTGCAAATATCCAATTGTTTATTCTTCTGCAAATATCAAACTGTTTATATCAATCGTTTTAATTTCCAGCAGTATAATTTCCGCACTCATCATACTGCTGGAAATTCTTCCGCAAATATCAATTGCTTTATTTTCTGCAAATCCTCAACTGCTTTAAATCCACTGTGAATCGTCAACTACATTCAATTTTTCTGCAATCATGTCAGCATTTAAATCTCGTATGTGTTAAAATCAATCATTTTTCGCATGCAATCAAAATAGCATTTAAATTCTCGTATGCGTAAAATCAATCATTTTTCGCATGCAATCATGTCAGCATTTAAATTCTCGTATGCTTAAAATCAATCATTTTTCGCATGCAATCAACATAGCATTTAAATTCTCGTATGTGTAAAATCAATCATGTTGCGCATGCAATCAACGTAGCATTTAAATTCTCGTATGCGTAAAAATCAATCATTTTTCGCATGCAAGCAACACAGCATCTAAATTCTACGTATGCGTAAAATCAATCATTTTTCGCATGCAAATCAACTCAACATTTAAATTTCGTTTGCGTTAAATCCATCATTTATCGCATGCAATTATGTCAGCATTTAATTCTTGTATGCGTTAAATCCATCATTTTTCGCATGCAATCAACTCAACATTTAAATTCCGTATGCGTTAAATCCATCATTTCTCGCATGCAATCAACTGTCATCATTTATTTTCCTGCACTTATCAAACTCAGCATTTAATTCTCATATGCGTAAAATCCATCATTTTACGCATGCAATCAACTGTCATTTAAAATTGTCGCACTCATAAAACTGCTTATTTATTTCTCAAGCTATCGCTAACACTCTCATTTTGTAGGTTTTAATTTCAAGCTTCGCTCGAAAGTACGCCTTTCGATTCCTTTTTATTTATTCAACGCTTTTCGTAAATATCAATCGTACGCATGATATATAGAACTGCTGGAATTAAAATCAACCCACATGAACAACGTGTTTAAAGAGTTGCTTAAAATGCCATGCTAATGTGATTTTAAATTCTCGCTTATATTGACTGCATGTACATGGGGACTTTCGATCCCACATCAGTTTTTCACTTCAAAATTTATCATTTAAATTTGTACTCTGTTAGCAATCCATGATAGCATCGAATCAGAAAGTGAAGTGGTAAGGACTCAATTACCTCAAACGAGGCTTTACAACTGGCATCGAAAATGAAGTCCACATCCTTCTACAGCAGCTGGCACATGGGCTGGGTGATCTTGGAGAAATCCTTGATGAAATGCCTGTAAAAACCTGCGTGGCCAAGAAAGGAACGGACTTCACGAACACAAGTGGGGTATGGTAAGGACTCAATTACCTCAATTTTTTTCTTTTTCCACCTCAATGCCTTTGCGAGAGATAATATGACTTAAGATAAGACCTTGATCGACCATGAAGTGGCACTTCTCAAAATTAAGCACAAGGTTAGTCTCAATGCAATGTTGTAAAACTTTCTTTAAATTAGACAAGGCTCACCCAAAGGCTATCTGAGATAGGGTAGATGACATATGCGCCTAGTAGCTTAAGGACCTTCTTCTTCACCACTTCCATCACAAGAGGGTTTAGGCGGCACTGAGGCCGTCAGACGAACTTGGTGGCATCGTCAAGGTGGATATGGTGCGTGCATAGGGTTAGAGACAAGCCCTTGATATCTGCTATAGTCCAACCGATAGCTTGTTTGAATTCCTTCAGCAAAGTGACAAGCTCTTGTTCTTCTGCTGAGTTCAGCTTGCTGGAAATGATCACGGGAAGGGAATCATCAGCGCCAAGATAAACGTATTTGAGGTACGAGGGTAAGGTCTTGGGTTCCAATTTAGGTGCCTGCACAATAGAGGGCAAAAGCTTAGTGTGACCAGTTGGTAAAGAAGAAATAATAGAACTAGAAGTGGTGAAGGGATGTTCTTCTAAAGCAGCAATAACTCCCTCTAACTCTAGTGGGGTTACGAGTGTCACGGCTAAGATGTCTAGCACTGATGGTGTAATGCTCCTGTCTAGGGCAAGCTGCAGAGGATCAACAGAGTGCAATTTAGAGATTTCATCAACAACAGGATCAATAACATCAATAAAATTAACGCTAGAAAACTCAGTAGGGTAACGCATGACGTCAAGCATGTTGAAATTGATGATTTCACCGTCAAAATCAAGAGTGATAGAAGTGTCATGAACATCGATCTTGGCCCTTGTTATGCGAAGGAATGGTCTGCCAAGAAGCATATCCGAGGGTTTGGTGGACTGCTCATCCTCCATACTGATAATGTAGAAGTCTGCTGGGTAGAGGAAATCTCCAACCTGGACTAAAACATCTTCAATGATACCCTCGGGGTATACAACAGACCGATCCACTAGCTGGATGATAACTCGGGTAGGCTTGAGTGGGCCTAGGTCCAGATTTTTGAATATCGTCAAGGGCATGACGTTGATACCTGCACCCAAATCACACATGGCCTTACCAATATCAGTGTAGCCTATCATACAAGGGATAATAAACATGCCATGGTCCTTCCATTTTGGAGGTATCTTTCTTTGAATCACGGCAGAAATGTTAACACCTACACTAATTTTGTTCACTCCTACCATTTTACACTTGTTAGTACATAGAGATTTCGAGAATTTAGCATATCGAGGAATATTTTTTATAGCCTGCAACAAGGGAATGTTAACTTGAACTTTATTAAACATATCAAAAATCTCACGATCCTCCTTATCCTTTTTATATTTTACCAAACGTTGTGGGAAAGGTGGTTCGAGAATCTTGTGGATGTATTCTTGTGTGAATTCTAGCTCTTTATCAGCTTTCTTCGTAGGGTCCTTTGGGGTGTGGACACGTTGTTCCTTCTCTAGTTATTTCTTGGCACCTTGCGGTATAAGCTCTGTCTCAAGCAAGTCAACGTCTTGGGTTGGAGGTTCGCAAGAAGGCAGTAGGGTGCCGCTGCGAAGGTTCATGGCACATGCTCCATGTTTTGGGTTAGCCTCTAGTTGGTGAGGTAGTCTACCTCCATTTTTGAGTTCTTTCATCTCAGTAGTCATGATACTAAGTCATTTCTGCATATCTTGGATGACACTGTTAAGCCTTGTTACCTCGTCAACTTGGGGTACGGGAGGCACTGGGTCCTAGGGGCCTAATATTGGTATTGCTGGTTGTTGGGGTAACTTGGTCGTGGCTTGAATTTTTTGCAGATTGAAAGGTGGTTGTTGTTGGTTTTGGAAAGGGTGCTGGGGTAGTTGCTAACTAGGTCCAGGTTGTTGTTGGTTGTTTAAATAGCTCAGATTGAGATGTCACTATCCATTGTTATAGTTCTGGGTGTAGGGCTCAAATATCCTAGGTGTACCGTTATAGTTACCTACTGCATTGACTTATACCTAGGGGTGTCCATCGGACGGTATTTCGGTATACCGTCTGAAATATTTCGATATTCGGTATACTGAATGCCCGTACCGAATTAAATTTCGGTACCGTACCGAAATACCGAAATTAGTTCGGTACGGTATTTTGGTATACCGAAATACCGAAATTAATTCTTCTAATGGGCCAACCCATTAACCAAACCCATGAGCCTTACTTCTTTTCTCTAACTGGGCCGGCCCATTAACCAAGCCCATCTTCCAAACCCAACTTAACCCTAAAATAAAAACAACATCATCTTCTTCCTCCAACTCCAACTCCCACGGCAGAAAATCAATTACCCACTCTCCTGAAATTTCATTCAATTGAGCTCAACAATTTCAATAACCAAAATTGAATTCCCGAATTTCAAGGAATTTATAAAATTCTTGAACTGGAAACAATAATATAAAGCCAAAAGCACACATCAAATTGGACATATGAGGAGGGGAAGGGAGTTTGGATTACCGAGATTTTATCAGCGAGATGGTGGAGATCAGAATGGCCGGAATCGGAGTCGCTGCTGCAGTGTGAATCGGGGCTGCTGCTGCCACTGTTCTCGAGGAAATCGCTGACCATGAGAGCCAAGTCATGTTCGCTCTCATGGCTAAACCCTCCGCCGATCTGCCCAACTACCCCCCTCGCCCACCATTCCCCGGTCGCCGTCGCCGCACACATCCTCAATTAATTCCAAAAACACAACGACACCGCCGCATCTCCTTTATAACCTTTGATTTCTCCCTTTCTACCTCGAGTAGTAATTTTTGATCGTTGCAGGCAAAAGAGAGCAGAGAAGAAGAACACAAGGGTAGAATTGGAAAAATAGTGAGAAAATTGCCTTGGAAGGTGAGAACGACATTCTTTCTCACATAAAAGTAAAATCCCTCAAACGACACTGTATCGAGGAAAGGAGGGAGTAGTTGAGAAGAAGGTGGGCTTAGGATTGAGATTTGGAGCGTGAAGGAGAAGAAGAGAATAGAAATTGAAGAGAGGAGATGCGATTCGAAGAACAGAAAAATCAAAGGAGTAAGTAAATGTTATTTTCGGTACGGTAGGTTCGGTAATACCGAACCCACCAAAATCCATACCGTACCGGTACCGTACCGAATTACCAAACAGTAAATTCGGTCAGAAAAATACCGTCCGAATTTGCGTTATTTCGGTTCGGTTCGGTTCGGACGGTATTTCGGTACGGTATTTCGGTGGACACCCCTACTTATACCTCATTAGGGATATGGGGGCAGGCGTATAATTTGTGAAGTTGCAGAACCCACAGGCCTTGATTTGGACTGGTTGTCCTGCATCCATATCCTGAAGCATTCCAGTGATGGTAGCCAACTGACGTTTCATGGCAACAAACACATGTATCTTAGACACTGGAACTACCTTTTTCAGGTCGTACTGCATTCTTTGCCATCAGTTCTATGGTGGTCTTGGCAGCAGCTGGGGTGAGGGCAACAAGGGATCCATTACTGGCAGCATTAACAAGGCCATGTCGTTAGCTCTCAACCCTTCATAGAAGTACTGGATGAGTGCGTGATCAGTGAGGTTATGTGAGGGGCAGAGAGCCTGCATCTTTTTATACCTTTCATAATACTGTCCAAGGTCCTCTTCATCTTTTTGAACAATAGACACCAGCTGCTTGCGAGTGATATTGGCCATGGAGGATGAATAGTACTTATTAGTGAAGGGTTTAGACATCTCGGCCCAAGAAGAGATAGACCGAGGGGGCAGATCGTGGAACCAGTTAGTGGCATCGTCATCAAGCGACCACATAAAAGCTCTCAACTTAGCTTGATCAATAAACACCTCAGGGGTTTCATGGCCTCGCAGATAGAATGGAAGTGTTGCAGGTGTCGGTGTGCATTCTCCTTGGGAACACCATGGAACTTGGGTAGGTGATGAAGAATAAAAGTTTTGATTACCCAATAGTGGGCAACCGTTGGCCAAGCCATGCAATTGTTTGTGCACTCGGGGGTTGCATTCAAGTCCTCGATAGTCTGGTTTTTTACGACTTCTCCATTGGTAGCCATGATGGGACGTACGAAAGGAACTGGCTCTTCATCGTCTAGGCCTGGACGCTCAGTAGCGTCTGGATTATTCAGATGGGGGGTTGTATCAAGATGTGAAATAGGTACAGCAATAGAAGATTGCTTGGCTAACTTTCGAGCTAGTCTCTCTATTCTGCGGATCTCTAGATCAAAGGGGGTAAGAGTCAGGTTTGAAGACTTGGTCATACAAACAAAAGAGAGAATCAGTACCGTTAGTCCCCGGCAACGGCGCCAAAATTTGATCGATTGTCAAAGCCATAAAAAATAATAAGAATAAACCTCCTATCAAGTGCACAATGAATTGTGTATAGTGGCAACAGGTTCAAATACAGGGACTAAGGGTAGACGTTGTTTGTGGTGTGTAACTCAAGTGAACAAACCGAAATAGTGACAAAAGGGGGGGTTTTGAGAGAATTGTTGATTAAGCTAATATTAAACTAAATAAAGCAGGTAAATAAAGATGTAAAATCAAATGAGAAAATATCCTAGCAGAGGCTCATTCTCCGGTTGCATCTAGGCCTAGTCAATCACTAGTGCAAATGTATTCCACTCTTATGTCATAGGTATGCTATAAGGGCCAGGTACGTTTCGGACCCCTACTTTTCTTCGTATGAGAAGTTACCTCAAGGTACGTTTATGAGGTAACCTTGACACTCTGTCGTCTCCCAAGGTACATTTATGGGAGCAATACTCAGAGGCCCATTATGTAGAGAAAAGACACACCTAGGGCGAGACACTCAATACTTTCAAGGCACTACCCTAGTTGATTACTTGCCCTAGTCAGATTGGACCAGTTCGACGTGATGACTCTGAACTAGTTGTCTACTTTACTCTATAGCCTCATGTTAGTTATTACTACAAAGACGACTTTAATCACCTAGATTCAATTAAGAGTTGATCAGGCTTCTAATTAACCCTAGGTAAATTGGGAAGATCTTGACAAGTAAGCAAATATGAACAAGGAATTTATTATGTCCGATTTAACCTCAAAACTATCCTAAGCGACTATCGAATTGCCTCTGCTAAGAAAGAGGAGCTTAGTCGCTCATGCTAACAGTAGAATAAATAAAATAGATAGAAGAAGAATGCATAAGGATGAAAGAAAATATGAAATAGTATTGAATGGTACCGGTCAGAGCTAAAGCTCTGGTTTATTACAGAAGGGCATCGCAGGTGGTGGTGGGAAATCCTCTTACCGAAAGTGGTAGAAAGTCTGATAATCAAAAAGCTCTCTAAGCCCTAGATCTAAAAGCCATATGATAAAAATATACCTAACGACAAGGGTATTTTCGTCTCATACCCCGCGGGAAGAGAAAAACGGATACTGTTCCTACCGTCCCGGCAACTTCAAGGCTATCGCCTCCCACTATCTGACTGACGCTGGGATGGTCGACATCAGTGAGGGGGTCCCACACATCACGCAGTCATAACACAGGGTGTTATCCCATCCCAGGTCACGTCAGGCTTCTCGAGAGGAGTTTAGACGTTACCTTGCCTAGGTAATGTCTACCCCCCCATACCTATATCTAACGCAGTGATAACACATTTCATCAACAAAGAGCCCTAACCCCCTGACGGGCGCGTTAGCACCTTGTGACCAAGATCATCCAGAAATGATCCTCTTTGCCTATAAATACTTCCGCCACAAAGGAAGAAGGTAAGCAATATTTTGACTGGCCCAAGCTCTGCCACTTTGACCACTGATACTAACTTAAGCTTTGGAGTGTTTACGCCGGAGACCCCCTCCGGCGTCTTGCAGGTACGTCGGACCACCGCGGACACCGGATCTGAGGAGCCCTTCCACCTTCCACCCTTCGACAGCTGACAAATTCTTAACAAATTGGTGCTTTCATTGAGAGCTTTGGTTCTATTAAGTGAGCATCCTTAATAACCAAGCTCCATTCTTCCCACGTTGTCCCAATCCTCCAGCATCCCGTTCTCCACCCGCCGATGACTTTTTCCTTTCGCTACTGCTGATACTTCTATTGCAATGCAAGAGATCACCATAGGGGGATCAGATCCTCCCTTTAGACAAGTGACAGAAACATCTGCATTCCAGATCTGTTCCCCTTTTTCCCAGATAGAGGACCCAGCTATTCTACCCCCCAAGCGAGGGGATCCGTGGGAGGAGGCGCGGACAACCCTCTTGTGAACTCAATAGCAGCCCTTCGAACCCAATTGGATCAGTTGACAGAATTGGCTGCTGGGTTTACGCCTCATGTCTCGGGACCTGGTGTGTCCTCACAAATGGTTTTCACTCCGTCTATTGTCAATGAGTGACCGTTGTCACCACAGCAATTCAGAGGGTTTTCACTTTCACTACCCTTGTCATCGGCCCCCATGAATGTCCTGCAACTTGCACATGGACATGTCGAACCTCCTGGGCAATATAGGAGAGAAATCCCTATCCTTGAAGAAGGTCGCCGACGTGATGAATATAGAGAACATTGGGATGACAGGCGAGATGAGATGTTCAGGGAACCATCCCCTAGATACAGTGAAAGGTCAAGCAGCCGGAGGCGCCGGACTCAAACGCCTAGAAGCCGCAGCCGATCTCCCAGGCGGCACCATGAATATGATCCCCAGAACCCAAGATACAATGTCGAAAATCCCCCTCCACATCGACCTCATGGAGTCCCTGACGGTAACGCTGGTCACCCGTTCAGTTACCGCGTGAGGCATCACAGGGTCCACCGACATGTAAAACTCCCTACAGAATCATACGATGGCACGAGAGACCCTATTTCTCACCTTAATAAGGTGAAAGACTTTGTGCAGTTTCAAACCCGTAGTGATGTCGCGCTATGCCAAATTTTCGTTATGACACTGTCAGGAGTGGCACGTCTCTGGTTCGAGGGACTCCCAGCCGGATCTATTGATAACTTTTCCCAGCTGGAAGATAAGTTCAGGAGTCGGTTTAGCACCGCAATTCCTATCAGGAAGTCAGCAGCTGCGTTATTTGATATTCATCGGAAACCGCAGGAATCGTTGAATGAATTTTTAGGTCGATTTGATCTCGAAATATCCCTGACGCCAGGGGTCACTATAGATTTTGCCGTGGAAGCCTTAAAGCGTAACTGCCGTTACGGAAAATTGAGAGACACATTAATGGTGGACCCACCATTGACCCTAGATGCACTAAGACTGAAAGCGCATAATTATGCGAGGATGGAAGAAGAGGAAAATAGAGAGCGGATGCGGGACATGCCGTCGGAACTGTACCCGGCCTCTAACGCCCCACCTAGCAACACTCCCGATATGCGACCAAGCAATGACTATAGCCAGCGGAAAGAGCATAACGCCAAGGCCTCTAGTAGGCAGAGAGGCAATTTTTTGAAAAGGAGATTTGGAGGTTCCCCTATCCGAAAACAAGCGGATCCGCCGAAAGGTCGGATATACGACCCTGACCTTCCTTCCCTCATACTCCCAAGAGCAGAAATGTTAGCGATAGTCCAGCAACAAAATCTACCCATCTGTTACCCAGCTCCTGTGAAACCAGGAGTAATTATGGGAGGAAGAGAGAACGCATTCTGCAAGTTCCACAAAGTCAAAGGACATTCGACGGATGTGTGCCGTAAACTAAAACTGGCCATCGAACGCCTAGTTGAAGAAGGCTATCTTGGAGAGTTTGCCACCAAGGCAAGAGAAGGGGCCAGGAACAACCCGGCTGAAGGAATAACTGCCCATAAGCAAACACCTTCTCATGCCACGGGAGCTAACGCGATCCCTCTCAGGCAAAATAGGGAGACACTCATTATTCACAGCGACCAGGTGTCTATGATTAATATCATCACGGGCGAGATGCCCTACTTTGATGAAATTTTACAGCAAACGCCCGGTCCCGGGGAGAAGCGCAAACGAGAAAGCGCACAGGTGAAAATCGAGGCAATAAGCGCTTTAGATAGGATGGTATTGTCCTTCTCAGAAGAAGACGAGAAAGGCATTGTTTTCCCGCATAACGATGCATTGGTAGTAACACCCGTTATCGGCAACCATGGAATAAGAAGAACTCTTGTCGACAATGGGAGCGCGGTAAATCTGTTTTCACTAGAAGCATACAACCTAATGAAGCGCCCTGACGGTGAGCTAGCGCCTTGCAAAAGGCCGATTATTGGGGTTGATGGGGTCCTGATCCCGGTAACAGGGATCACGTCACTGCCAGTGTATTTCCGAGAGGACACATCCAAACGCTCCGAAGAGTTATTATTCCTGGTTGTAGACTTGACTCTGCCCTATAATGCCATACTGGGACGGTCGTTCCTCAACTGCTTCGGGGTAGCGATATCACAAAAACACTTGCGGATGAAATACCCCTCGTGGGATGGCGTGGTTTCAATCAAAGGAGACCAGAAGTTAGCCGCCGAATGTTACTTGCTCATGACTCAAAGGAGTTGTGATCACTACGTATGCGTAGCGGACGATCCCTTCGATGATAAGGAAGAAAAGCGCACTCAGCCACTGGATAAGATGATGTCAATACCTATCGGAGAGGACAGTGAAGCAAATCTCTTGATCAGCGAGAAGCTAAGCCCTGAAGAGAATGTGCAGTTAGCTCGACTGCTAAGAAAATGCAAAGGAGAATTCGCATGGAAACCAGCGGACATGCCTGGAATTTCACGAGAGGTTGCGGAACACCGACTGAACGTTAACCTTAACGCCAAGCCTATTCAACAAAGGCGGCGCGTTTTCTCGCCAGAGAAGATAGTAGCTATCGAGAGGGAACTGTTAAAACTCACGGACGCAGGGTTCATCCGAGAAGTCCAATACCCGACCTGGCTGGCTAACCCTGTGTTAGTCCCCAAGCCTAATGGAGATTGGCGCATGTACATCGACTTCACCGACTTGAACGATGCCTGTCCCAAGGATTGCTATCCCCTTCCCCGAATCGATCAGTTGGTCGATCAAACCGCTGGGTATGCCTACCTGAGCTCTCTAGATGCAAATTCCGGGTATCATCAAATTCCCATGGCCATGGAAGATGAAGAGAAAACCGCCTTCATCACCCCAAAGGCCACTTACTGCTACACTGCGATGTCGTTTGGGCTAAAAAATGTCGGGGCAACATTCCAGCGCATGGCGAATAAGGTTTTTGAAAAGCAAATCGGGAAAAATATATAAGCTTACGTAGACGACATCCTGGTCAAAATTTGAAGCTTTAGCGATCACCTAACTGACTTGGAAGAAGTCTTCAATGTGATGAAAGAGTACAAAATGAAATTAAATCCGCGAAAATGCATGTTCGCATTCCAAACGGGTAAATTCCTGGGCTATGTGGTTAGCTGGAAGGGTATTCAGCCTAACCCTTCGAAGATAAAAGCCATCCAAGACATGATACCCCCTTGGACTATCAAAGAAATACAGAAGCTCACTGGGCGCGTAATCGCGTTAGGACGGTTCATCTCCAAACAGGGTGAGAGGTGCTTACCCTTTTTTAAGATCATTCGAAATAAGGCCCCCTTTGGGTGGACGGAGGAATATGAGAAGGCATTCGCAGGGATAAAAGCTTATCTCTCATCTGATCTAGTGCTAACGAGGCCCGAATCTGGCGATGAGCTATACTTATACCTGGGCGTAGCTGACGAGGTAGTTAGTGTCGTCCTCGTACGAAGTGAAGGGCATACACACCGCCCCGTATTTTTCGTCAGCCACATATTGAAAGACGCTGAGCTACGATACGCCCGCATCGAGAAGATAGCGCTTGCCCTAATACAGGCAACGCGGAAGATGGATCGATACTTCCAAGCCCACCCCGTTACAGTACTCACCGACCAGCCTTTGAGAAGGATCTTTAGAAAACCGGAGTCCTCAGGAAGGATGTTAATTTGGGCAATCGAACTCGAACAATACGGGCTACAATACAAAGCTAGACCGGCTATTAAAGCCCAAGCATTAGCAGACTTCATAGCAGAATGCACATTCACAAAGGATGCGCTGACAGACCTGTCAGAAGAGGAGTCAGAGGATTCATACCTCTCGCCCCCGGAAACATATACGGACTTATGGGTTATTCATGTAGATGGGGCAAAAAATCAAGAGTTAACAGGCGCAGGAGTTTTCCTGGTTGGACCAAACGGTATAAAGATACGATATGCCCTCAGAATTTTACAACCGCTGTCCAACAATGCGGCTGAGTATGAAGCATTGCTAGCAGGACTCAGAATAGGAAACAGCTTCTCTGTTGAAGCTGCGCACAATAAGGATGTGCACTACGGGGAGCTATCCACACCTTCTTTCATGGAAGAGCAAGTATCGCTTTGCGTGGAGGAAGCAGAGAACGAATGGAGAATCCCAGTGATAAAATATCTGAAGCAGGATGAGCTGCCGGTGGAAAATGCGGAAAAAAGGAAAATCCTGAAACGAGCGACACGATGCACATACTACAATGGAGAATTTATCCGAAGATGTTTCTCCCATCCGGCCGCTAAGTGCATCTCGGAGCAGGAAGGCCTTCACGTTTTGCGAGAAATTCATGAAGGAATATGCGGCATGCACGTCGCCAGCGATACCCTGGCAGCCCAAGTCTTTCGAACAGGGTTCTACTGGCCCACTATTCGGAGAGATTGCCACAATTTCGTAAAAACCTGTCAGAAATGTCAAGAGTACGCTAAGATCCCTCGAAAATCGGTCGTACAGATTTCAGAGATAATCGATCCATGCCCGTTTGCCAAGTGGGGCATTGACATTTTGGGCCCCTTTCCGAAGGCCAGATCTCAATTAAAATTTATGGTCGTGACGGTAGACTATTTCACAAAATGGGCAGAAGCAGAAGCGTTAGCCACCATCACCACTGAGAAAATCTGGCGTTTCTTCAAGCACCAAGTCATTATGCGATTTGGAGTACCTCGTGTACTGGTTAGCGACAACGGAACACAGTTCATAAGCCAATTCTTCAGAGACCAGTGTGCAGAATTTTAGATCGAACAAAGGTTCTCTTCCGTAGCGCACCCTCAAACTAATGGTCAGGCCGAAGTGACCAGCCGCAGTATTCTTAGCGGCATCAAGAGAAACCTGGAAGGTTCCAAAAAGAAATGGCCAGACGAACTGTCATACGTCTTGTGGGCTTACTGCATGACTGTCAAGGCTAGCACGGGAGAAACCCCATTTACGTTGGCCTTTGGAACAGAAGTCGTCACGCCGGTAGAAATAGGCACCATAAGCCTTCGAGTGGCTCATTTCAAAGAGGAAACTAACGAAGAAAGGTTACGCGCTAACCTTGATGCACTACCAGAGATACGTGAGGAGACTCTTCTAAAAACCCTGCATTACAAAAGGAAAATGGCGCAATACCACAACAGACAAGTGAGAGAGCGATTGCTTAAAGTAGGAGATCTAGTGCTCAGAGACAAACGAGCAGCAGGGCAACGCATGGGGAAGCTTAGCCCAAATTGGGACGGACCATATCGTGTCACCCGCGTTGTGGGAAGGGGAGCATACCACTTGGAAACACTCGATGGGACTCCCCTGCAAAACTCGTGGAACATAGCTCGGCTGAAGTTGTACCATGCCAGAAACTAATCTTCCTTATCCGGTAATATCAGTATTATTCTAACAAATGAATCATGCACTTTATAGCTGGAAATATGCAGGTAATGAAGAATGCCAGGAGTGAAAATCCTATCCTTGTAATGGCTGGACCTGATCAGACAGCTCACTAAGACGAGGCATGCCCTGGCATAACATAGCGTTGGGAGTGAAAATCCTATCCTTGTGGTAACCGTGCTCACATAGATGGCCCATTAAGACGAGGTACGCCCCGGTATCCTCGGGAGTGAAAATCCTATCCTTGTGGCAACCGTGCTCACAAAGATGACCCATTAAGATGAGGCACGCCCCGAGGAGAGAGCAACTCCGTCCTGGAAGTGAAAACCCTATCCGTGTGGCAACCGTGCTCACATAGACGGCCCATTAAGACGAGGTACGCTCTAGAGACGCGAGGTTTCAACGCATGGGAGTGAAAATCCTATCCTTGTGATGCCCGGTCCTGATCAGACGGCTCACTAAGATGAGGCACGCCCCAAGTCAACCGTTGATGTTAGAATGAAAAGGGACACCCCAGCTAGTAACCAAGCGGTTGATACCCGGTGAAGTAGAGCTGGAGAGGTGTCCATATCACAGCAACATTGTCGCAGCAGGCCTGAATTTAGCAAGCCTAGATAACTCCCCTAACAGCAAAGGGTGGCATTGACTTGAGTACAACGCAAACAGAAGTCACGCTGACTCGTCCTCGGAAATACTACCAAAGACACAATGACAAGTGATGCGATCACGGACCCTTCCGAAGCCAATGTTGACACTCGAGACCTAGTACCATAAGGCCCGATCACCCGAAGCAGAGCAAGAGGGTTGTCCCTATGGTTAGAAGGCAAAATGAGAGAGGAAGAACCCGTCAAAGCCAAGGAAAAGGCTGTCCACGCAACCGTTCATCAAACCAAGGCAAAATCCTTGGCGTGATCACGTTAAGGCCTTAGCGTGATCACGCCAGGACCAAGATGCTAGCGTGAATCACGTCAAGCTCTTGACGTGAAGAGTTTTTGAATCACGCTACTCTCGGATGCTATTTTGGATTTTTGGGCATCTTGGCGTGATCACGCTAAGGTGTTGGCGTGAATCACGCTAAGGGAAAGTTGTCTGGCGTGATCAGGCTAAGGCCTTAACGTGATCACGCCAGCATCTGTTTTGGGTACGAATTTTGGGCTTTTCAAGCCCAAAATGCATGCTACTATATATAGATGTCTTTGTATCATTTTCCTCCTTAGTTTTTAGACTTTGAGTGATATTAGTCAAGTGAGATTACTCCTTCTTGTATCACATAAGCCTTGAAACTCCTCACTTTTCCTTGAGTAAAAATCGTTCAAGTTGAGATTACTCCTTCCGATTATTGCTCGGGGATTCCTCGAATTTGTATGTGTAATTTTGGCAAGTTTCTTGAATGAATGAAGGTCTATTAAATACTTATTCCAAGGATCGTGGATGTCTACTTGCTTGGATTAATTCTTGGATGCTCATGTGATCAATTTCAATCCTTTATCAATCCTAATCATTTCCGGGTACATATTTCCTTAATTCTCCGCTAAATATTACTTGTTCGTGTCTTTTCTTTCCTTGTGATCTTGTTGTCGCTAGGTAATTCGATTCGGCTAGATCCTCTATAAGCTCCATTGTAATTCGGCCTACTTACCCTAGGCAGGATCACATCAAGTGGTAGCGGAGCTTTTGGCCGCCTATCGAATTCGTCTAGTTTTGTTAATAGTGTTAGAACCTATCTTTCTTGATATCTTGAGTTTCGTCCGTCACTTTCGGAAAATATTTCAAGTGGGCCTTTGATTGTTGGTTGTAATCAATTTGGTAAAACAAAATTCTTAAAATTGGAACAAAATCATTTGGGTGAAATTGAGGTGTTCTTCATTTGTTCTTAGTGTTCTTGGCCATAGTCCTTTTTGATCCAAATTGTGTTGCAAAAGAACATTACCAAGTGTTTAACAAAATAATTAATTATTTTCCTCCCCACTTGGCCGGCCAACACTCTCATCAAGGGTCAATTACCCTAATCCATTGCATTAAATGCTTGAGACACCTCATCCTTTCTTTGACAATTTGACTAAAAAGAAACTAAATAGTCCAACCAAAGTCTAATTTCAACCAAATAAACCCACTTTTCCTAACCAGCCCAGCACGTCCTTCCCTTCTCCTTGGTTCAGGAACCTTTTTCTATTTATTTAAGTCCTAAACACTCAAGTCCTAAACTATTAAAAATACTAAACTTGAGTCTTAAACCTTTTGAGTCTTAAACTTAAAATATTCAAGTCCTAAACCTCCAAGTCCTTTTCAATACCTTTCTAAATATTTCCTTGAGTCTTTTACTTCTTTAATTCATAATTTTCCATCATCCTTTCCTTTCCTACAGAAATTCCAAATTTCCCTCCCAAAATTGGAAATTTTGAATTTCCTTGGAAATTTCCGAAAATCTTCCTTTCCTTTTTCCTTGAGTCCTTGTAAATCTTTTGAGTCTTGTTGTGTTCTACTTCCTTTTGTTTCCATCACTTGAGCATTGGCAAGAGAATCCTAAGTTTGTTTGAAGCAAAGAATTGTGTGGAGAGCAAGCTTGGTGTGTGAAAGATAATTGAGTGATTGTGAGGCCAATTTTTTCGAGTGATCAAACATGAGTGTTTAAACACGTGAGGGAGTGAATTGTTTTACTAACTCTTGTTTAAGTGTGCAGGTACAAGGAAAAACACGAAGTTGAGTGTTTGTGAGCCCGACTTTTTCGAGAGATAAACACCTAAACACGAGAGTTTAAACACGTGAGGGAGAGTTTATTTACTAACGTATATATATCTCGTTGTTTCCATTTTTGTAGGTATAAAAAAAAAAAAAAAGAAAGAAAGAAAGAGAGAAGTTGAATTCTAAGATGTCCGGGAGAAGTAGACCTAGTTCTAGTGGTAGTCGAAGTGCCGAAGCCCTTGACCAAGTCTTGACAGCCTTGGGAGAATTGAAGGCTACCATGGTTAGAACGGAGGATCGTCTTTCGTTGTTGGAGGAAACAATCAAGTCTAGTGGTAGAGGGGATGAGAAGCCTTCCCATGTTCCTCCTCATACAACACCTCCAAAGACCCTTCCACCTAAGGCGCACCAAACGCCTCTCACTGAACGTGTCCACGTTGAAACTGAATCGGAGGGTCATCAAAGTGTAGGAGAAAGAGTTGGGTTGCTGAAAAATACTCCCAAGAAGGAGGATACCCGAAAGCCATTTGTTTCCCCTCCGGGGTTGGCCATTTCGGAAGAGCAAATGAAAGAGATAAGGAAGAAATACGAGCAAGGCAGCCGAGGGCCCGAAGATTTTCATGCTTCTAGTAGCCGACCCAAAGCCCCTCATTTCCATGCCCTTACCACACCCCGACATACTCGAGAGTACTATGAGGATCCTTATGAGGGAGTGAATGCCGAGTTTGATGAGGTGACCCACCGAACGAGGGGAAGACGCCAAAGGGGTCATGGGTCACAGTTTGTTGAACATGAAGAGAGGCCACAAGAGCCTAGGGTTGATGACAAGTTGAGCGGGATTAAGGTACAAATTCCTACCTTTAGGGGCTCCACCGATCCTTCGGAGTACCTTAAGTGGGAAGGGAAAATTCAACGAATCTTCAATTGTGATCTGTATTTGGAAGAGAAGAAGATTAAGCTAGCGGCAATGGAGTTTGAAGACTATGCCGTTAGTTGGTGGGAGAAAGTGTGCAGAGAGAGAGGAGAAGTGGATGCTATCCAAGATTGGGAAGAGATGAAAAGGGTGATGAGAGCAAGGTTTGTACCCGCACATCACAAGAGAGACTTGCAAAACAAGTTGCAAGGTCTCAAGCAAGGTTCTAAGTCCGTAGGGGAATACTTCAACGAGCTAGAGGAACTCCTAATCAAGACCAACACCGAGGAGGGTGAAGAAGTCACTATGGCACGGTTCCTCAATGGTCTCAACGAGCGTATTAGGTACAAGCTTGAGTTGAAGGAGCTCGATCACCTACAATCTATGCTTCACTATGCCATAAAAGTGGAAGCATATGAAGCCACCAAGAAGAAGTCCTACCCAAGCAAGACACAAGCCTTTTCCTCAACCCCAAAGACACCTTGGAAGTCTTATTCCAAAGAACCCTTTAAACCAAAAGACTCCAAAATCGATACACCCTCTCCTAAACCCTACACCCCCTACACTAAAAGTAATCTCTCAAAACTCCCACCAAAAACAACTCCTAACCCACCTACCAACCCTACCCAACCAAGAAAATTCTCATCTAATGTCCAATGCTTCCGGTGCCAAGGAAGGGGTCACATTGCGTCCGAATGTCCAAATCGGAGAGTAGTGGTGATCCGAGAGGGCAACTATGAAACAGAGAGTGAAATTGAGACAAGTGATGATGAGAAAGAGGCAAAGAGGGAGGAGACCGAGAGTAGTGAAGAAGAGGTAGTTCCGGCAGCCACCATGACTCTAGTTGTGAGGAGGAGCATGAATGCTCATGCGAAGGAGGAGGTTGCCAACAAAGATCAACGGGAGAATCTCTTCCATTCTCGGTGTGAAATCAATGGTAAGGTCACATCTCTTATTGTTGATAATGGAAGTGTGGTGGATGTGGCAAGCTATTTGTTAGTTTTTCAAGCTTGGGTTGCCCACAACACCCCACCCCAATCCTTATTCCTTACATTGGTTTAGTGATGATGGAGAAGAAAAGGTGAAGGAACAAGTTATTGTTGCCTTCAAAGTAGGTAGTTATGAGGATGAGAGATTGTGTGACGTGGCTCCCATGGATGCTAGCCATCTCATCCTTGGTCGGCCATGGCAATTCAATTGTTGGGTAGTGCATAATGGCCGAACCAACAAGATTCACCTCACTCACCATGGGAAGAAGTTTAGCATTCCTCCACTTTCACCCGCTCAAGTTCTTAAGGATCGATTGCATATGGAAAAGGCAAGTGCCGAGTTCCAAATCATGAAGAAAATGAGGGAAAAGAGTGGAGAGAAGAAAGTAAGGTGTGTGAATGAGGAAAATAGCGTGCATGAAAAAAGTGAGCATGCACAAAGAGGAGAGAAAAATGTGAGTCATGAGATGAAAACACAAGAGAGGAGAGGAAAGAAAACAAAGGGAGAGTCGAATACCCGCCATGAAAAAAGCAAGCATGGTAGAGAGAGTGAGCATAAACACTTGAGTGTGATAGCGAGGGGTAAGGATGTGAGGCGAACTTTATTTTCTAATAAAGTGTGTCTTGTACTTCGATACAAGGCACATTGCTTGGAAATTGGCACTAACCCCCCTTCTTCTCTACCAAGTTCCCTTGTTTCTCTTTTGCAGGAATATGACGATGTCTTTCCATCCGAAATGCCAAGTGGCCTTCCTCCAATTCGTGGGATAGAACACAAGATTGACTTGATACCCGGAGCGGCCTTACCAAATAGGCCGGCTTACCGATGTAATCTCGAGGAGACGAAGGAGCTTCAAAGACAAGTGGAAGATTTGTTGCGCAAAGGCTACATCCGGGAGAGCATGTCACCTTGCGTCGTGCCCGTGTTGCTCGTGCCTAAGAAAGATGGGACGTGGAGGATGTGCGTTGATTGTAGGGCCATCAACAAGATCACCGTGAGGTATCGACATCCCATTCCATGCCTCGATGACATGCTTGATGAACTAAGCGGGAGCCAAATCTACTCCAAAATTGATCTCATGAGCGAATATCACCAAATCCGGATGCATGAGGGTGACGAGTGGAAAACCGCCTTCAAAACCAAGCACGGTTTGTATGAATGGTTGGTAATGCCATTCGGTCTATCCAATGCTCCTAGTACCTTCATGAGATTAATGAATCATGTCTTGCGTAATTTTATTGGAAAGTATGTTGTGGTATACTTTGATGACATTCTTGTGTATAGTTCATCTCTCGAAGAACATGTGTTCCATTTGCGTGCCATATTTGACACTTTACGCACACACCGACTATATGCTAAATTTGCTAAGTGCGAATTTTGCTTGGAACGAGTTCACTTTCTAGGCTTTGTTGTGAGTGTAGGTGGCGTCCAAGTTGACGAGGATAAGGTGAAAGCCATCCGAGATTGGCCAATTCCCAATAATGTTGGAGAAGTAAGGTCCTTCCATGGCCTTGCAAGTTTTTACCATCGGTTTGTGCCCAATTTTTCAACCATCGTCGCACCCCTCAACGAATTGACCAAGAAGAATGTCACCTTCGAGTGGGGAGAGCGACAAGCCAAGGCTTTCCAAGAACTCAAAGAGAGACTCACGAAGTCCCCTATTTTGGCTTTGCCGGACTTCACTAAGGTGTTCGAGCTGGAATGTGATGCAAGTGGAGTTGGCATTGGAGCGGTCCTAACCCAAGAGGGTCGTCCCATCGCCTATTTTAGCGAGAAACTCAACGGAGCCCAACTCAACTACTCCACGTACGACAAGGAGCTCTATGCTTTGGTGAGGGCACTTATGGTGTGGGAGCACTATCTCCTCGCTAACCAATTCGTCATCCACACCGACCATCTAAGCCTTAAATTCCTTAAGGGCCAAGCCAAGTTGAATAAAAGACATGCCAAGTGGGTGGAATTCATTGAAGCATTTCCCTATACTATCAAGTACAAACGAGGCAAAGAGAATGTGGTATCCGACGCCCTTTCTCGACGGTATGCTCTCTTGAATTCCCTTGATGCACAAATATTTAGATTTTCTCATTTGATTGACTTGTATGAGAATGATGAGGACTTCGGTGATATATATTTGGCTTGTGCTCGTGGATCTCACATGCATTTCTTTAGGCACGATAATTTTTTGTTCAAATATGATAGATTGTGTGTGCCTCGTTCTAATGTTAGAGAACTACTTGTATTGGAAGCTCATGGAGGGGCTTTGAGTGGCCATTTTGGCATTACTAAAACGTTGCATGCCTTAAAATCTCATTTCTATTGGCCACGGATGAAAGTAGATGTGACTAACATTGTGAACCGATGTATTGTGTGCAAAATTGCTAAGTTCACATCTAAGCATCATGCAGTGCATATGCCTTTACCTGTTGCCCAACATCCTTGGATTGATTTATCTATGGACTTTGTGTTAGGCTTGCCTAGGTCTAAGAATAGCAATGATTCTATCTTTGTTGTGGTGGATCGTTTCTCCAAAATGGCACATTTCATACCATGTTCGAAAACACATGATGCTACACACATTGCCTCTTTATTTTTCCAACATGTGGTGAGAATACATGGTATGCCTAAGAGTATTGTAAGTGATAGGGACACTAAGTTCCTAAGTCATTTTTGGCGAACTCTTTGGGCGAAGTTAGGTACTAAACTCCTCTTCTCTACCACGTGTCATCCTCAAACGGATGGCCAAACGGAGGTGGTGAATAGGACTTTAGGATCACTACTTCGTGTCATGATTGCTAAATATGGAGTCAAATGGGAAGAATGTATGGCCTTTGTTGAATTTGCTTATAATAATGCTTATCATTCCTCCATTGGTTATTCCCCCTTTGAGGTGGTTTACGGGTTCAAACCCTTGACCCCTCTTGATCTCTCACCTTTGCCCTTGAGCTCTCTTAAGTGTGTAGATAGGAATTCCAAAGCTACAGTTGTTAAGAAACTCCATGAGCAAGTCCGCAAAAGCATTGAAAGCATTAATGAAAAGGAGATGGCCAAGCGCAATAAGGGCAAGATTCCTACTTCCTTTGAACCGGGTCAATGGGTGTGGCTTCATTGGAGCAAAGATCGATTTCCCCGCGAACGACAAAGCAAGCTAAGTCCACGAGGGGACGGGCCTTTTCAAATCCTCCGTCGTATCGACGCCAATGCCTATGTTCTAGATCTTCCAAGTGAATATGGAGGGATCAGCCGTACATTCAATGTCAATGATCTGTCCCTTTGCCCTGAAGATGAAGAGGACCCTCAAGACATGGATTCGAGGACTAATCCTTTCGAAGGGGAAGGAGTTGATGCGATCACGGACCCTTCCGAAGCCAATGTTGACACTCGAGACCTAGTACCATAAGGCCCGATCACCTGAAGCAGAGCAAGAGGGTTATCCCTATGGTTAGAAGGCAAAATGAGAGAGGAAGAACCCGTCAAAGCCAAGGAAAAGGCTGTCCACGCAACCGTTCATCAAACCAAGGAAAAATCCTTGGCGTGATCACGTTAAGGCCTTAGCGTGATCACGCCAGGACCAAGATGCTAGCGTGAATCACGTCAAGCTCTTGACGTGAAGAGTTTTTGAATCACGCTACTCTCGGATGCTATTTTGGATTTTTGGACATCTTGGCGTGATCACGCTAAGGTGTTAGCGTGAATCACGCTAAGGGAAAGTTGTCTGGCGTGATCAGGCTAAGGCCTTAACGTGATCACGCCAGCATCTGTTTTGGGTACGAATTTTGGGCTTTTCAAGCCCAAAATGCATGCTACTATATATAGATGTCTTTGTATCATTTTCCTCCTTAGTTTTTAGACTTTGAGTGATATTAGTCAAGTGAGATTACTCCTTCTTGTATCACATAAGCCTTGAAACTCCTCACTTTTCCTTGAGTAAAAATCGTTCAAGTTGAGATTACTCCTTCCGATTATTGCTCGGGGATTCCTCGAATTTGTATGTGTAATTTTGGCAAGTTTCTTGAATGAATGAAGGTCTATTAAATACTTATTCCAAGGATCGTGGATGTCTACTTGCTTGGATTAATTCTTGGATGCTCATGTGATCAATTTCAATCCTTTATCAATCCTAATCATTTCCGGGTACATATTTCCTTAATTCTCCGCTAAATATTACTTGTTCGTGTCTTTTCTTTCCTTGTGATCTTGTTGTCGCTAGGTAATTCGATTCGGCTAGATCCTCTATAAGCTCCATTGTAATTCGGCCTACTTACCCTAGGCAGGATCACATCAACAAGGTAATGGAAAGATGTAGCTGAGAAGTCTGTAGTAAAAGTCAAGCCATTACGGAAATGACATGTCTCCAAGAAGAGAAACACGGCAGCAAACGCCGCGGTTGAACAACTGCACAAACGGTGAAGTGGATAAAGAAATTCCGTTCAGAAAAGCAGCGGCCTAGCCGAGAGAGAAGTAATATTGTTAATATTACAAAATAACATTACAAAATAGAGGAAGGCACACCGGCTACAAAAAATAAAAAATAAATAAGGCACGATGCCTAAGGAGCAGTTGATGTATTGCCCCCTCCTTGCTGAGTGGGTCTTGAGCGATAGAAGTCCTCATCAGAAACTGTTGCGACCCTCTTGTCGAATAAATCAGAAAGGACTTCAATACGAAGGTTTTCTACCCCGTAACTGTACATACAAGCCTCCGACATAATTACCCCACCTTCCTTCAAGTACCAGCGGCTCTTCTCGGCAGAAAGAGCAAGCTCGGTAGATATCTCAGCATTTCTCTGCCTCTCCCGATCTAACTCGGCTTTCTCCTGAGAAAGGCGTTCGTTCAAAGTAATACCCTTCTGTTTCTCTTCCTCTAAGGCAAGCCAACAGTTTCCACCTCCTGCTTAGCAGTCGCTGCCTCCCGCTTAGCAGTCTCGGATTCTTGCTTGGCAGCGGTAAGGGCGTCCAGGAGACCCTGATGCTCAGACATCAACTTATCTATCTCCCCTTACCCGTCTGCCGTCACTCTGGCGTTTTCCTCGTCCATGTAATGGAGATGACAGAAGGAAGAAAACACTTGAGAACGGAGAAAGTTTATGCGCTCCTGTTGGCTCTTAGCCACAAAGGCATCCTTCTCTCTTTGAAGAAACATCATCTCAGCTGCCAAGTAGGAGGTAGAAGCGAGGATAGCGTCACTGCTAGCATCCGCGGGAAATTGCAGAGCGTTATCTCTAAAAGAGCGCAAGCCCATCTGGTGAGTAAGGAGAACGGGAGGGAGATATGTAGAGGCACCAGCCATCAAGCTGGGAACAGGGCCACCCCTCGCGGCAGTAGGCGGAGACATCAGAACAAAAAGAAGAGTAGAAGGAGAAGAAGGGCGACTATTGGAGCCTCCCATGCTAGGGCTATGTTGAAGCT
Organism: Viola odorata; assembly: GCA_963691705.1. Taxonomy (NCBI): domain Eukaryota; kingdom Viridiplantae; phylum Streptophyta; class Magnoliopsida; order Malpighiales; family Violaceae; genus Viola; species Viola odorata. The sequence continues at coordinate 44,823,092 of OY829543.1, read as the reverse complement.
CATAACGAGCTTTCTTCTGACGCTCTATGAGGGACTCCGCGATAGACATACCGCCTTAAGAAGATGACTGAGCAGGAGCAGCACCGACTTCCTAATAACACAAAGCGTAATAAGCAAAACTGCGTGGAAAGAAAGAAAGTGGTAGGGGAAACAAATGAGTACTTGGGTGCGTAGAGCAATTAGAGGAATCCCAGAAGGGACCGTATCAGTTGTTGCTTCCGAAGAAACGACGGTCTGGGCAGAGGCGAGATGTGTAACGTTAGCTTTCTTAGCCCTCTTCTTCTTCGCAGCGCGAGTTCGTTGAGGCGGCACGTGGGCAGTATCTAGAATAGCAACAGTAACCTCCCTGTTAACGGCGGTAGCAGCTGCGACAGCTTCGGCCTCGGCTTCCGTCTTTTTCCTTTGCTCCTATTTCCTCTTCCTTCGAAAATACTCGGGCTCCCAACCAGGTGGAGGCACTGCACAGTTACAAAATGGTAGCGTTAGTACTTCCCTGCAGCATAAAGAAAAAAGGCCAAACGCTCACCCTTTTTGCATTTCTCCATATCCAACCCGTTAGCTACTTTACGGGCATCAACGCTAAAATCCAGCTGAAGTAGTGTCTTTAACCAGCCATCTTCTGGGTCAGAAAGGGGTTTCCTGCTACCCCAAGCCCCATCTTTAATTTCTTCATTAAAGCTGGCCCTCCACAAAGCCTCAGGCAGGTCAACAATGAAAAATCCCTCCTTCCAGCCAGGAACGGAGGATTCAATGCCCATGAGCTTCCAAGTAAAAGGTTTCAGCGAGCTATCTTCATAACGGGGAGATATCGATATCACCCCCTTACGAGAATACAGCTGGAAGATGTTATGAAGTAACGCTAAAGAGGGGGATTCAATCCCTTTGAATCGACACATTGCGGCAAAGGCACTAACAACGCAAATCGCGTTAGGGCTCAACTGAGCCGGAGCTAAGTCGGAATCAGCCAGCAATAGTTTCATGAGCGGATCAAGGGGAAGCCGAAACCCATAGTCGAACAATTTAGCATACAGCATTCTACTATTACCAGACAAAGGACTGTTCAGGTGAAGCGACTCAGAAGCAACATGCACGGAATAATCCTTAGGGAACCGAACACTAGACTCGCCTAATTTGCGATGAATTAAAGGCATAGTATAGAGAGAGGTGGGCGTATTATCAATTTTTTCTTCCCTAACAGACCTTTGAGGATCTCCTTCCTCAGCAGATTTCTTAGAACGAGTATTAGCCATGGCCAGCAAAGAGAAGAAAGAAAGAGAAAGAAAGGGCGTATGTACCTTCACAAAAGAAAACACCAGGAGTCCCAAACCGGAAAAGAAGGAGTGGCGCGAGTTATTTTCCAGAAGGTAACAACGAACGAGAAAGGAGAATAAAAGAGAAAGAGGAGATAGGGAAAATATTATATACAACCCTGAGAGGGTAAAAAAGGCGCGACCAGTTAACAACTGACACATGGCAAAGCGGCGTGACAAAAAGCGTGGCACGCGCAAGAAGACGTAAAAGAGGACGAAACGCTTCAGAACTCACATCTCCCTAGAAGGCGCTTGCTTCAAACGCCTCTTCGTAAGAAGGACACGTGTCTTTCCTCATCATTACTCTCCAAATCGCATTAATTGGGGATTCGCAGCAGTTAATGATCTAAAAAGCAGCGCTGGCCTTACCGTGCAACCCCACGAAACGACGTGACAGTATAAAGGAGCTAACGAAGAATAAGTAACAACAACAATATAATGAACCTAACGATGCGATAAAGGTTGCATGGCGTCAGCATTATTACAGAAAGAACGATTTTTCACAGAAGAATAAAAGAAATACATGTAGCAAATACAATAGCAAACAATCAAGGGGAGATTCAGGAATTTGCTGCGGCAATCGGGCCACCCCTCAGGGAAAATGTTGGGCACCCCCACCACCATTGTCGTCAGTCTTTTCTCCCTCTGGGGCAGACGAGCCATCCCTACCTTCGCCAACCTCGTCCATCACGACAGAAACATAGTCGGCAACTTGGGCCGGATCAGAAGAGTCACCCTTAAAGCGGGCGGCAAACCCAGAGGTGAAGGCTTCCAAGACTTTCTTTTTCCACCACTCCATTTTCAGAGGTTTCCTGGCAAACTCCTCATCTCGAGCTAGTATCTCTTCGCGAAGAAGGAGATTTTTCTTCTTTTCCAACGTTAATTCTGCCTCCAGAACCTCAACCTTCGCTTTCCCTGCGGATTTCTCTCTACTTAGCTCCTTCCGTGACTCGTCATGGAGACGCGTTAGCAGCCTCATTTGGTCCGCCGTTCGGTCAAGATGCACCTTTTGAGCGCACATCGCGCTAGAGAAGTTTGCAATTCATGGTCATGAACGGCGAACAGATAGTTCAGATGGCGAAAGATATCCAGAGAATCATTCATAACATGCCTGTGGCGGGCCTTCGGAGAAAGCTGAAGAAATTTCTTTTTCTCTTCGCGGGAACTCATCATTTCCCCTATCAAGGGTGCGGTAAACTCATCTCTAGAAAAAGGATTGGACACCCTGACAGCGCGGAGACCGTCAAAACAGAACCCCGTCAAGTTTATACGATAGTTCGGAGTCCCGCTAGGGCCGCCATAGGAAAGATTGACCGTTGGAGTTGAAGAAGAACCCTCGGTAATCACATTCGAGATAGGAGTAAAGAACAATTGCGGAAGGGCCTTAGGCGGCAACTCAGCAACTGAATCCGCAGCAGAAGGCGTCACCACTACATCAAGAATACAGTGAGAAATTGGAGAATCCGGAGCGTTAGCTGTAAGAGAAGAACCTGTCACCGGTAGGGTTCCCGCCTCGGTAGAGCGGGTGGCAGTCGATGCCTCGGTAATCTTCACCGCTTGAGAAATACTTGCGTTAGACGAAGCGACGGGTATGGAAGCAGTCGCCGCACTAACAGGAGAAACCCCGGTAGCCCGTTCACTCGCGTTTACTCGAAGCTTTTTTCGGCGAGAGGAAGAAGCATGGCAGAGGTCTGGTTTAACATCCACATCCTCGTCGTCACTATCAAATACCCTTGTAGTGGGACGGCTTGAGTCAGTTCTCCCGCGACGGTCTGGTAGCCAATTCTCGATGAAGCGAGAAGCTCGGACAGAGTCGTCCCCCCCCCCCCCGAGCAACTGTCTTGGTTCTTCCCCTCTGGGGCCGAGCGCTTTGGCGATTAGAGCCTTCGGCGGGGGGAGAGGCTGGTAAAGTCTGGAGCGGCGTTACATTCAAAGGAGCGTCAGCCTCACCAGGTGGTCGACCGTCAGCGTCTCCTGAAAAGAAATGTGTTAGGACAAGAAATGAGTGTAAAAGAAAATGTAAGAGAGGACAGACTCACCCATAACACACTCCTCCAGAGGCTTCAGCAAAGCAAAATCGCGGATACGATAGCAGGTATCCACGTCCAACAAAGCGTTAGCCTGCTCTAGCTTAGTCCTGGTCAGTACTACGGGATTTGTCCAAATGGGGCCTATGAGCTCCTGGTTAAAGTTAATGCACCACAAATGGGACGGTAGTTCGAGAACGAAGAAACTACTTTTCCAGTCAGCCACGCCCCTCTCAAAGCCGCGAAACTGCTGCCAGAACGACTGCACGAACGCGTCATCCCATCGAGGAGTGATGTCGATTAAACAATTGTGACAATTCATACTAAAGAATTTGTGAAATAAATTAAGGGATGGGGTGAGAATGTTCTTCAACTCGCAAGCGCGAAGAAAGGCATAAACCCCACACCAGGATGAAGGAGTTATCTGGGCAGGATTAAGGTTGTGCTCTCGCAGCAGTGTTAGTATCGAATCATGGACGGGAAAGCAAAAACCATAGAGGAACATCTTAAAGTAAAGTAGCCTACAGAAACCCCACGCCGGGTTATGAAGCCGCATGTGGCTTTCAGGAACAAAGGGCTCATATTCGGGGGGAAAGGTAATACCATGTTCCTCCAGTTCGGCCTTTAGAACCACATCGCATGTAAAAACACTGGGTGATTGTGCGACCTCTGGATCCACGGGTCTCCAGAGAACCTGGCGGGGCCTATTCCTAACCATAATAAACCAACAAATAGGAAATCTGAGAGAGGATTGAAGGGGTACCTTAAAAGGGAAGATTTACGAGCGACTCGGTGGGCGACGACGGACGACCAGGAAGTTCTTCTGAGAAAAAGACGAAGGAAGACGAAGGAGAAATTTTGAAGCGAGGGAAAAAAAGTGTTGGAAAGAGAAAATAGTCCCTTTTTAAAGGGATAAATGCCACCGTATTAATTGAGCTACCAACTATGCGGAGACGTGTGTAAAAAGAAGTTGGCCACGTGGAAGCATATTAAAGGAATCTAAAAGGAGAAGTTATTCGTCGCAACTCCCTAAATGGCGACAAAGTCAACCCAGTCAAATAATCTCGAAACGGTCACCTCAACAAGACTAACTGCTCGCGTTAGCTACCAACAAGACCAACATGCTGACGAAAAGATAATAACAAAGAGAAAAAGATAGAAAGCGTCACTTTATTCATAAAATGCCAAAAGTCATATACAATATGCCTATCATAAGGGCACTAATACTCTTTGGGCCAGTAGATGTCATAGTGATAAACCCCATCGTCATCCAAGAACGGCATCTTCTTGTTAACGGGTGGAAAGGGCTCATCCACTCCCCTCTCCAGGACGGACCCTGACGGGCCTGACTTTTCCTTGGAAAATGACGCTACCGTTCCAGCACCAGCACCAATGGAAGAATTTTTCTCCAGCAAACAACCAGGCAAAGGAAAGCGTTTGCTGCCCTCCCGAGTAGCAGAGCCAGAAGAATCAAAAGGTGCGACGGACACCTTGGAGGTTTTCTCCCTCCGCCTTCTGCGGTCCTTTCGACGGGCTGACGGTCTCCATGGTGGCGATGGAGGAGGATGATCTGAGTCCGGCGAAGTCGGAGGAGTTGCCAGGGAGTCGCGATCCGCGGTACTTAAGAAATAGAAATCTGTCATTCAATTCGCAAATGAGTAAAGGAGAGAAGAAGATGAAGATGAACGGGAAAGGGGAAAAGTAACTCCCTTAAATAGCCAAGGAGGCGCTCCAATCCTCTCGCATGCTCCTGAAAAATAGTTAAGACACCTGGGAAATGTAACCATAATTACTGAATCTGATCCGGCACAGGCGTACCCGCTCGTTAATTGCGTCAATCAGAGGACACCAAAAAACCGCCCAACCGCCTACCCCTGAAAGGGCGGCCTAGAAAGCACTCAAAGCAAAACATTCATTGTCGATTCCTGGGACCTAGCCACTGCAGTGCTATGTCCTGAGGAAGACTCATTTTCAGTTGGGCTTACAATGAATGCCTCCAACTAAAACAACAAGAAATCAAACCAGGAAAAAGAAGACTTGATGGTGATAGAAACAACTATTTATTTATTTATGGCCTGAACGGCCTTAGCGTCTAGAACACATATACAAGAAAGCATAAGGAAAAGAAACAAGAGGAAGCGAAGATAGCAGTCAAGCGTTGGACCCAGCATCGTCCTCCCCTAGCACGTCGGGAACCTCCCTCAAGGCATCAGCAACAGAGGTCAGCTTGGCAGAACAGGCCCTCATACCCTTCAAGCAGCAGGCCAGTAAATCCTTCCTCTACTGCAACATAGAAGCAACCACCTCGATGTGGGAAGTGGTGGTGGCCAACTTCGCCAAACTCTCCAAAGGACTGAAATCTCCAGAGACATTCCCAGCTGCCTAGACAGAATGGGGGTTAACAATCCTTGCAACTCCAGGACATCCTCCGAGGTCTTGATGATCATCCTCTCTAGGAATCCGATGTCACCTTCAGTGAGGTTTTTCAGGGTCAGAGCTTTGGAGATCAGGAAATTTCTGGTCAGTTCATCCATGATGGAAATCTAAAAGGAAAAAGCAAAAAAATGTGTGAGAAAATTGCACGAGAGAAAGCTCCAATTTATAGACTCAGAAGAACGGTGATCAAGGCAGGATCATTTCCTAAGAAAGAGCCACCCCGGCATATAAAGACTGACAAGCTGAAGGGCGAGCGTTAGCCGTTGGTAAACACTTGGGCTCATTTTCAGTTGGGCTTATGATAACAATATACCTAACGACAAGGGTATTTTCATCTCATACCCCGCGGGAAGAGAAAAATGGATATTGTTCCTACCATCCCGGCAACTTCAAGGCTATCGCCTCCCACTATCTGACTGACGCTGGGATGGTTGACATCAGCGAGGGGGTCTCACACATCACGCAGTCATAACACAGGGCGTTATCCCATCCCAGGTCACGTCAGGCTTCTCGAGAGGAGTTTAGACGTTACCTTACCTAGGTAATGTCTACCCCCCCCCCATACCTATATCTAACGCAGTGATAACACATTTCATCAACAAGGAGCCCTAACCCCCTGACGAGCGCGTTAGCACCTTGTGACCAAGATCATCCAGAAATGATCCTCTTTGCCTATAAATACCTCCGCCACAAAGGAGGAAGGTAAGCAATATTTTGACTGGCCCAAGCTCTGCCACTTTGACCACTGATACTAACTTAAGCTTTGGAGTGTTTACGCCGGAGACCCCCTCCGGCGTCTTGCAGGTACGTCGGACCACCGCGGACACCGGATCTGAGGAGCCCTTCCACCTTCCACCCTTCGACAGCTGACAAATTCTTAACACCATATATATAGGCTATAAAGTAGAAAGTCTAGATAAAGATGGAAAAATAACTAAAATAAAATTTCTACTCTTAGCGGAATTGCGAAAGATGGAAATAGAATCCTTGCTGGAATAGAAAATTATGGGGAAAGGAATTCGGGATCTGCTGGAGATCCTCTTCGGGATTTTTCTTTTGTGTGTCGGAGTTGTAAGTATAACTAACAAGTCATCTTGTTATCCCGTGTGGGTCCTCACGTTCAGAGGAACGTCCTTATCGCCATACTTATACAGGCTTATAGAGAAGTCCACTATAAGTAAGTTTCTTTCCTCCTGTTATCGCTTCGCCTTGTCGACAGGTGACACTGGAAATCAATCGTCGGGCAATAAGGACGTTCCTCTGAACGTGAGGCCGCTTTAATCACTGCCGCCATCTCCTCCACCTGAGAGTTCCAGTCAACCTGTCATTCCGCCAAAAAGAAAAAGATTCAAAACCGTTGTTGGGGTTGATCTTCATGGTGGTGCAAGTACTTCCAAAGCAACGACAGCAGTTGAGGCGTCCACAGACGTTCCCCCTGATACTTCCGAGGTTCCGCCAGAGGTCAACCTTCCTCCTCCAACTGCCACTTTCATTCTTGATGTCACTGGGATGGTCGACATCAGCGGGGGGGACCCATACGGCGTTATCCTATCCCAGGTGACCCTGACAACATCTCACTGGTGATATCTGGCCCGCGATATTCTATCCGGCTGACGCATGCTGACGTCATCTTGGGCGTTATCGACCAGAGATAACGCCCACCCCTAGGGTAACGACCTTTCTTTTGCCTATAAATACCACTCACTTCTAAATCAAAGGTAAGACTAAAATTACTACTAAAATCTCTGCCAAATTTCACAGCCATACTAACTTAAGCATCGGAGTGTCTACGCCGGAGTCCCCCCTCCGGCGCCTTGCAGGTACGACGGATTGTCGCCACTGTAACTTCAGACAGCCATAATCTCTATCCCGCTTCCTTCGAAGTCCGAATCTTATCAGTTTCAATCCATATAAGGATTTACTTAATCTTATTGGAAAAAATTCCCGGGAAACTTTACATGCTTCAAGCATTTTAAATCCTTCTGGGATTCTCATGTAAATTTATGTATCAAATGAGCCATATAAATAGGTTGTCACTACCTCTATTAGACACATCTCAAGCTTTTCTCTCACTACCAGACTAATGAGATACCTAAAGGTAATTGCATCCATCATAGGAGAAAATGTCTCCTCGTAATCAATACCGGGTCTTTGAGAAAAATCCTGTGCGACTAGTCGTGCTTTATATCTCACGACTTCATTTTTCTCATTCCTTTTTCGCACAAAAACCCATTTGTTCCCTATCGATTTTACACCTTTAGGCGTTTGTATTACAGGTCCAAAAACTTCGCGTTAGCGATTTTAATTCTTCTTGGATAATATATTTCCATTTTGGCCAATCATCTTTCTCTCTACATTCATGGACAGATTTAGGTTCATGATCCTCATTTTCATTAAAGATTGCAGCTGCTATACTATAAGCAAAAATGTTGTCGACAACCATTTCTTTTCGGTTCCATATTTTTCCATTTCTGACATAACTAGTTGAGATCTCTTCATTTTCACTTCTTTCAGGTACCTAATCCACTTCTGGAGTTTTATTATCATTAGTTATGTCTATGTTCTCTTCAGGAGAATGTACCTTCATTATATGATCATCTTCAAAGAATCGATCGATGTCCCATGCTTAAGGTGTGGCTAACTTTCTGAACCAATAATTTATTGTCCTTCTAGGACATCAATTCGTATTGGAGCATTTTCAGCTGGAATACGAGACTTTGTTATTCGTCTTTGGTCAGTAAATGCGTCTGGCATTTGATTTGCAATATTTTGCAGATGAATTATTTTTTGAACTTCCAGTTCACATTGTTTTGTATGAGGATCAAAATGAGATAGTGATAATTCATTCCATGCAATTTAATTTTCTAGCAGTTGCTTTTTCTCTCTCCCTAATGCTGGGAAAAAATATTTCATCAAAATGACAGTCGACAAAACGTGTCATAACTAGATCCCCTATCAATGGTTCAATGTACTTAATTATAGAAGGGGACTCAAACCCAACTTATATTCCCAACCTTCTTTGAGGACCCATCTTTGTGTGTTGTTGTGGAGCAATTAGAACATATACAGCGAATCCAAAAATTCTTAGATGAGAAATATTTGGCTCCTAACCATAAGCCAATTGTAATGGGGAGAACTCATGATAACTTGTTGGTCTAATGCGTATAAGTGTTACTACATGCAAAAGCAGGAAGCTTTGTTCTCATAAGTAATGGTCTAACTATTAGTTGGAGGCGTTTAATAAGTGATTCCGCTAGACCATTTTGTATATGAACATGAGCTACAAGATGTTCAACATTTACACCAATTAACATACAATAATCATTAAAGGAGTGAGAGGTAAATTCACCAGCATTGTCAAGACGAATTTTCTTAATTGCATAATCTAAAAATTGTGCTTTTAATTTAATTATTTGAGCAAGTAATCTCGCAAACGCTAGGTTGCGAGTTGATAATAAGCACACATGTGACCATCTAGTAGATGCATCAATTAAAATTATAAAATATCTAAATAGTCCACATGGAGGGTGAATCAGCTCACATGTCACCCTGAATACGTTCTAGAAATGTCGGGGATTCATTCCCCGCTTTAGCTGGTGAAGGCTTGCTGATCAATTTGCTTTTAGAACAAGCAACACATGAGAATTCCTTAAATTGAAGAATCTTTTGGTTCGTCAATAGATGCCCATATGAATTCTCAATAATTCTACGCATCATATTTGACCCGGGATGGCCTAACCGGTCATGCCAAACAATAAAAGTATCAGTAAACTTCTGATTTACCATGGCATCCAAGTTAGTAAACTTCCGGTTTACTGTAGCATGGGTTTCAATTGTACTAGTATATGTGTAGTACAAGCCCGAAGAAAAAGCTGGCAGCCTTTCCAGAACACATTTCTTTCCCATCACAATTTTTGTGATCAATAAATACTTCATATTATTCTCATCCACATTCTCAATATGATATCCATTTCTGAGATTTAAAACTCAATAAATTCCTTTGAGATTTTGCAGAATAGAAGGCATCATTTATGATAACCTTTGTGCCTTCAAGTAATAGTATAGATGCTCTTCTAGAGCCATCAATTAATTTTGTACTACCCTATATTGTATTAACATTGGCTTTATTTATTATCAAATGGAAAAAAAGTATTTCTTATCTTTTAGTATTGTATGCGTCGTTGCACTATCAACAAGGATCAATTCTCCATTATTCTTTGATCCAACCATAGAAAAAGAACTATCTATAATCTACATAAAAAAAACACATGATATATATATATGATAATAGATAGAAATCTAATTTAAATAATTTAAATAATGGCTCATGGTATTGATAAAGTTGGTGGCTCAAGCAAGTTGTTTGGTCGTTTTAACTTTCCAAGTATAACAAAAAATATTTCTTTCAGAGTCGTCGGGCTGGCTATCCTATCCCAGCAAACCAAAGCCAGCTTTGATGACAAAAGAATGAGGTCATGATCGTTTCAGTTAAAATCACCCTTATTTTTTCCTTTTTGCTGAAGAAAAGCAATGCCCAATGCCACGTGGCCGTCATTCAACCCTCTCTAAATTATTTAAATTAGATTTCTATTTATCTTAATTATAGAAATTTGTTGCATCAAGATGTGTTATGTTGGCAAGGTCGTTGAACACATTATCATTGTTTAAGCCTTTAGCTTTATCAGTAACATGAGCCATGTTACTATCTTCTGGATAGGTTAAATTCGCTTTCACATTTTTCTCTTTCTCTTTAAGGGAAGCTTGATAAAGCTTAACAAGATGCTTAAGAGTACGACACGTATGTCCCACATCGATAACACAAGTTCTCAACCTCATTTGAGAGAGTATTTGGACCATTCTTTCCTTTCCCCTTTTCTTTATCATTATTCCACTTCAGGTGGTACTGATGATTCTTACCCCCGCATCCTCGCCCACGACTACGTCTGCGGCCAAGCTTGCAATCATACTTGTGGTTCTTATGTGTGATCGCATTCACTTCAGGGAATGGGGCCGATCCAGTAGAACGGGCTTCATGATTTTTCATTAGAAGCTCATTATTTTGTTCAGCCACAAGAAGGCATGATATGAGTTCACAATACTTTTTAAAACCTTTCTCTCGATATTGCTATTGCAACAGCACATTCGAGGCATAGAATGTGGAGAATGTCTTCTCTAACATGTCTTCATCAATAATGTTCTCTCCGCATAATTTCAGTTAAAAACTGATTCTAAACATCGCTGAGTTATACTCACTCACAGACTTCAAATCTTGCGGCCTTAAATGCATCCATTCGTATCGAGCTTTGGGGACAATAACTATTTTCTGGAGGTCAAATCTTTCTTTTAAATTTTTCCAAAAATCTGCTGGATCTTTGAGAGTAAGATATTCATATTTCAATCCCTCATGGAGGTGATGACGAAGGAAAATCATTATTTTTACCTTGTTTTGATTTGATGCAGTACTACCACTCTTAATTGTATTTCCCAGCGCCATAGAATCAAGATGAATTTCAGTATCAAGAATCCAAGATAGATAATTTTTTCCAGTTACATCAAGGGTTGTGAATTCTAGCTTGGTAAGGTTTGACATGATGGAAGTATAAAATTTTCGATAAAGGTTTTAATATTAACCTTGAATTGGATAGAGACTCATGTTGATAACGTGTTATAAAAACTAAAATAAATAAAGATAGAATAAGGATTATTGCAAATGAAAGATAAGAAAAAAGTTAGTGTATCTTATGTATTCTCATATCTCTCTATTTATTTAGCTTTGTACATATATTTATAGTGATGCATTTGGAGTTAGAAAAGTTACACAAAGATAAGAAACGATTGTAACTTAAAATGAACATTCATACTTGTAAAAACTCTTACATTCACAATAATTATGTCATAATCTTACATTATAAAGACGACACAGTATTATCTAGGGGTGAAAAAATAAGTCAAACGGGTCAACCCGAACCGTTAAAAAGTGACCCTTTAAATTAAATGGTCGACTATACCTGACCCGTCAAATTGAAGAGTTGACCCGAACCCACTAATTTGAACATTTTAACTAAAACGATGTCTTTTTGATGTTGTCTAAAATTACAAAAAAATACAAAAAAATCAGAAAAATATAATAAAAAAATAAAGGAGGGAACAATTATAAAAAATTGAGAAAATATAAAAAATCAGAAAAATATAATAAAAACATAAGAAAAATAAAATTTAAATTTTTTTAAATATATAAAAAATCAAAAAAAAGTATAATAAAAACATAAAAACCGAAAAATATATAATAACTTATAAAATTATAAAAATGTCAAAAAATATTTCAATTAGTTATATCTTTTAGATATTTTTATTATTTTTTGAATTCTGTTATATTTTTTTCTGAAGTTTCATTGTTTTTATAATAATTTTCTGAAATTTTTTATCATTTTTTATAATTATTAAAATATATATATATAATATTATAGGATTGAACTATCTACCCGGTGGGTCACCAGTGCACTGGTATGAGTTAGTCTGTTTTGGTACATATATTAAATCACAACAGTGGTATAGTTTAGTACATAATGATAATGATATGAAAGTGTTGTTGGTGCAGTGGTAGGGTTTGAACCCATGATCATCACCATTTTAGAATGTTTTTCCAAAAAAATTAAGGATAAACGAGTTAAATAGGTCGACTCGTTTACTAATGGGTAGGGTTAGTCTGATTCTAATTTTAAATGAGTCAAAAATCTGCTTAAAATGGATTGGATACGGATCGACTCAACGAACTAGACCCATTTTGACACCCATAATATTATCTAATAACTATTATCCTGAAAGAATGAAAAGAAATAACGAAAGAATTGTCAAAGGGATTTTTTTAGAGGAAAGACGGAAGTTTAATGATTAGGAATTTAAAAACAGCCTGGATTGAGGAGTTAACGTGAAAAAAAGATTTTATATTAGTGGTTTTAATTAATTAATTAATTAAACTAAATAATTTTAAAGGAACTGTTGACATGTACAATGATATGGCACCCATGTGGCATAAAGTACTCTATTTTGATAAATAAATTTTAAATTTTAAATACCTTAGTTTAGTTAAAAACTCGGCTAACAAGCACTATCTAAAATGTTTGAGTGGTTGTAATTCATATAACCACCTTTAATTTGTTTATATATATATATAGTATTCATTTTTTTTTTTTTGAGTTTGACTAATCTAAGTTTCCATCGTGAGAGCTCATTGTGAATTTTTATTCGGACTCATTAACGGTTAGAGTAAGTGGTGTCATTTAGGTAATTTAAAGAAGTTATTTCTCTCAATGCAAGAAATCAAAATTTTGAGGGAAGTCAATTGAGTCATCGTCATATTCACTGCGTTCCATTAGTACCACTAATTTATTTACTATTTTATTTTGAATATACAAACTTACTGAACACATTTCTTTTATCATTATTTATTTTAGTTGAATGGTAAAAGTTCTATTCACAAAAAGTTTGTAACCAAAGTATTAAATTTGGGTTAAAAAGAAGAAGAAAGCAAACCACATAAGGTGTCATCCTTTTTTTATTTAAATACGAGAATATTTTTTATCAAAAATAATAGAGAAAGGATTCAGGACCTACAAACATTTAACAAACATGGAAGAATCAACTTAAATAAAATAATAAAAAATAATAATAAGAAAGATTCAAAACTTGAAAAACAAATTGTAGGTAGATTTAAACTATTTTTTATTATCTTAGATCCCACTATTTTTGTTTTTTTTACATCACTATTTTTGTTTCATTTCTGTCCAAAATTTTTAATATTTTGAAGGGTCATTAGCACCACCACCTCCTGAATTATTATCGTTTAGTAAATAAACCCCTCAATAATTTTTTATTGAATTTAGTTCTTCTAACTATTTTATTCGTTATAGAGATTCCTCTGTTAGTTCTTTCATCCAAAACCTTAACATATTTGCTTTGACCATATTTCTTTTTGATTTTTTTTAATCCTCGAAAATAATTACACTCCAAAATCAAATTAAAAATTTATTTTTAACTTAGTAATTGTTAAGTACATCTGAGCATAACTATTTTTTAAAAAAATAATAAAGTACATATGAATATAAATATTTTTTTTAAAATAAAAATTGAAAAGAACAAAAGAAATTCATAAAAATAAATAAATATGTATACAATTTTCTACATAATTATAAAGGATGAATTAAAATTATAAAAAGTATCAACTTTTCTTGAAAAAATCATAAAAAGGAAAAAATAAAAGCATAGCAATTAATTTCATATTTTTGAATATTTTTTTATTTTTACAACTTTTTAAAGTATTTATCGCTTTTAAATTTTAATTCTATATTTTTTTTTCTAATTTTTTTCAATTTTAAAAAATTATTTTCCTATTTTTCTCATTTTTTAAAAATAAAAGAGAATAAAAAAATATTATCTTATCAAATCCGTTAAAGTTTTGGATTAAAAACTTAACATATGAAGCTCTTTGTAACGAAAAAATAATTAGGGGAGCTAAGTCCAACAAAAAATTATTAAACGTCTATTTGTCAGACGGTGATAATTCAGGAGGTGGTGGTGCTAATTACCCTAATTTGAATTTTTTTAAACTATTATAAATGTTCAAATTTTAAATTTTAAAACCTATAACGTTTGTATTACAAGATTTTAAACTATAAGAGCCAAAGTTAAACATTTTGTCAATATCGAATTTTTTATGTAATTCTCCCTCATTTTTTTAGGAAAGATAATAAGGTAAATAGACACAGAAAGGTTAAAAATTTAAAGGTCATTATAAAATAATAGTATAAAAATCTAGAGGCGTCAAATAGGATGGTAAAAGAATTTAGACACAAAACAGTATGGTAACGAAGATTAAAACTATAAAAATTTATGAGAGAAATACATTTTTTTCTTAGAAAAAATAAAATTCAAGAGATTATTACGTGAAAAAAGTAAATTTTTAGAGGATGCATGACCTCTGTCAAATAATTGAATAATCACCCCTATGTAAACTTGGATCCGACTCTTCAAGAGGTACATTTCAACCTGAAAAAACCTTGGGGGGTTCCAATAGATGGCCTCACTAGAAGGGGTGAATCGCCTTAACAATATTTTTTTATTACGTACAGTTGAAACTATCTAAGCTAGTGAGTAAAAGAGAATAACTTGCAAGTTTGTTTATAATAGTTCCTTCTTACAATCTAAGAAATAGTCTACTACCTAAAGGCTTCACTTTTAGGATTTTGTTATTCCACTAGCGTAGGGTTTCACAATGGTTTACCCACGACCAATTACAATTGCCTTTTACCTTAGGTTCAAGCACAACCTATCACAATCTCTATTACACCAAGAAGGATTAAAACCTAAATCCTTTTCCTGGATCAAGACTCAAAACTTATGTTTTTTTACAAGGACAAGAATACCAACCTAAAACCCAAAGTGTTGAATTATACAGATACAATTTAAGTACAATTACTGTTTGAGATATACAAATGTATGATCAATAATAACACCAATAATCACAATAAAGTCTCAAGGATTGAAAGCAAATTACTCATTTGAAATAGCTAGAGAAGAAGAAAATCAAGTTGAAATTGCTTTAGGTTTAATTCTTGAAATAGGTAGTAAAGAGAAAAATAAGTTGAAATTGTTATAACTTTGATTCTTGATAAGATGAGTGAATTTATATTTTGCTAAATGCTAAGTATATATAGTTTTCGTCAACTCTCCCATAGAAAATATGTATTTATAAGGTGAGAGAGTTTAATAGCCATTTATGATCGTTGAAACAAAACTAACAGTTATTTTTTAAAAATTCGCGCAAAAAAACTTGTTTGATGGCCTTAGCGGTATACCATCTAAGAATTAGGGACTCAAGGATATATTGCTAAAACTTTTAGCGGTATACCTCTGATTATATACCGCTAATACCTAAAACAAAGAAAACATGCATTTTGAAAAGGGATGCACGACACCAATTAATACCATGCATATACCAATTAATTTTGACTTAACTAAAAGTGAACAATGCAAAGTACAATTAATGGCTCAAAACTTTCCTTTTTCTTTTTCTTTTCTTTTTGATTTTATTATTTAAAATATATTCAAAGAATTTTGAAACCAATTTTCAATTAAATTCTAAAACTAAATTAAATCATGAAATCAATTTTAAATCATATCAAGAGACTATACTAAAGTGTTATTGAGATTGCTAGAGCTCATACTTACATAATGACACTTAAACTTAATAACACTGAAACGAACCTTTATTTCCACTAACTTGATCTACAAAGGTTTGCTCCTTCTCGCCGATGTTTCAAGATGAAATTCGAGAGCACCACTTTTGATTTTTTAAGACTATACTATAATGTGTATTCTACAAATCACACTTAAAAATTCATATGCATTAGCAGAAACATTAAGGGGTTGTTTACGAACGGAGAATTTTCTGAAAAAAGTTCTAATTTTCAAAAAATTTGAGATATTTCTGAAATTGTGTTTCAGTAACTACTTTTTCCAAAATGAAAAAATTAGGAAAAAATCTCATTTTCAGAGATTTTTCTAAATTAACACTACTCAAACGATTTTCAATTTTTTCAAAACCATTTTTCTATTTATTTATTTTTACTCCTGCTCAAACGACCCATCTTGTTAATCTAAAAAATAAACAATGGGGGAAAAAATACACAATTGGAAAAAACAATCCAAAATACTATCAACCACTCACTTTTCTCTTCAAACCATTATCCCTTTCTCCCTTTCTGTTTCAATAGATTTGGTCGTTCTCCCAAAACAATGCACAACTTTCTCCTTTAACCTGTACGCCGTCGTCGCCGCTGCCTCCTCTTTCTCCCCCCGTGTGGTACTTCTGCTCTTTATGGTCTTTGTTTTATTTTTTATTTCCATAATCAGTTTTGTTTTCCATGTTCTTCGTATATCGATCCTCTGTTCGAATTCCTTGAAATATTGTTTCAATTGAGATGTAAATTTCAGTTTAATTGGCTAAAATTATTTTGGCTTGTTGGCTAAAGATCATGCATATAGTATTTTTTTCCGAAAATGATGATAATTGGTAATATATTCATATAGATAAGTTTTAAATTATGAGAAATTGGTAGTGAATATTTGCTATGGGTTTATGAATACATGATGAATGTCACCTCCTAGTTTTAATGATTGATGGTTTAGATGGGAGGAAGAAATGATGGAGAATATGAGGCTAAATGGTCCGACAAAAATGAATCGATATTTTTCATCAATATTGTACGAGAGAGTTAAAAAAGATCCAAATGGTACTCCTAGTTTTAAAGCTACAGATTGGCAAGATATGGATGAAGAAATGTACTTATCTACCGGTGAACGATATGGACCAATGAAGTTGCAAGGTAAATACAATCGACTGAGACAAAAGCATCACCAATTTTTAGATTTGTTAGACCATATAGGAGTCACCTACCAATCAAGTTTAAACACTGTGAATGCACCAGAAGATGTGTGGCAAATATTTTTCATGGTATGTTACGTTTCCTTACAAGTTTCCTTAGTAATTCATGGCATAAATTTTCTGAATTTTGATTAAATTCTTAATGTTGTTTATTTATTTTGCAAGAAAATAAGAGCTACAAGACATTTAGAAAGAAAAGATGTTTGAACTATGAGCTCCTTGGTCAAGTGTTTAACAAATCTACCGCTACTGGATATCTCCATCATGCTTCTTCGCAATTGCCTCCAACCTCAAATGATGAGCACCAAAATGAAGAAAAGTTTATGAATTATGGTATTCATGTACCTGAAGCTGGTAATGGAATTGAAGGCGAAAAGTCTGGTGGTGGGAGCTCAAAAGGAAAACGTGTTGCGGAGGATAATGCTCTAGGTTGTAGGCATGTTAAGAAATGAGGTTCTGATAAGTGGGACTCTTGTATGGAGATGCTCGCATCATATGCAAGTGCTAAGGCTGAATATTTTACAGCAAAAATAAAGAAGTATATATGAGAGCATACTGAAATTACAAGTCCATTGCGAGATACATACTATGTTGTTGCGTGCATGGATGTGTTAGAGAATATAGATGATGTTTCGGATGCCTCTTATAGCAATGCACTTGTGCGGTTCAAAGATTATTATTGAAGGAAAGTGTTCAGCAAGATGTCCACTGGGAGGAAGAAATCCTGGTTGAAGAGTTTAGAATAATCATGGCTTGTTTTAAAACTCAAAAACTTATTTTATGAGTTTTATTTGAAGGTTGTTTTCAAATGTTTTATGACTTGGTTGTTTTTGTATGTTGTTACAAGATAATATCATTTATGTTAAGTATTATTGTCAATTAATTTTAATATTAACAATTAACTTGTCAATTTATCTAAAAATTTTATTGGTATAACTAATACAAAATAATTGTTTAATAATGTAGGTGAAATGACACAATATTTTGACAACATTTCTAGTACTTCTATTATTAATTCAAGTAGTGATAATTCCACTGATGATGATGATGATGATGACGACTTCGAGGATGCTATGCTCCTCCGTATGTTAATGAAAAGTGAAAATAGTTTCGTTGAAAAAATACCTTGCCGCATATCTATGCTTAGTGGTAGAGCATATATACTTGAAATTTTAGTGAAAAATCCAATTAGATGTTATGACAGTTTTCGTATGATGCCACATGTGTTTCTGAACTTATGTGACAATGAGGAGCTACTGTGGAAGAGGGTGTGGCAGAGGTTGAGAGGGTTGAACTTACGCAACTCACGAGGAGCTACTGTGGAAGAGGGTGTGGCAATGAGATTGGTTGTATTATGTCATAGAATAACTCAAAGGATGGTGACAACGATTTCAGCATTCAATTGCGACAGTCTCACGTTGGGTTAAGAAAGTGATACACGCTTTAGTTCGTTTAGGAAATCATTTGATCAGACATGTTCAAAGAGGACCCATTCAGCCAGAAATTTGAGAAAATGCTAGATGGTATCCATATTTTAAGGTATGCACGTCTATTATAAATTCATGATGACTAAATAAAAAGAATTATATTTGAATATTTAACTTATCTATGTGTAATTTTCCTCCTTATAGAAATGCATAGGTGCTATAGACGGTACTCATGTCGCAGCTTGGTCTCCTGCATCTAAACAAAAAACTTTTCGAGGTAGAAATGCACTTGTTACTCAAAATGTTATGGCGGCGTGTTCGCATAATATGATATTTACCTTTGCGTATACTGGTTGGGAAGGCACAACTAATGATTCACGCGTATTTTTTGATGCATTAACAAGACAAGATAATGGTTTTCCTATGCCTTCAGTTGGTAAAATATTATTCTTGTAATTCATAACAATATTTATTAACTGTTACATTAATGGTTTTTTTAAATGTCTTATTGTATTTATCTTTTGCATGTTACTATTATGCAGTTGATGCTGGTTATCCAAATATTCCTAATTTTTTAGCTTCTTATTGTGGTGAACGGTATCATTTAAATGATTTTCATTGACGAGGAAGGATAACAAGAAAATATGCATTGTTTAACTATCGACATTCGTCATTAAGAAATGTGATTGAAAGGGATTTTGGCGTCCTGAATGCTAGATTTCCAATCTTAAAATCCATTCCAAATTATCCTCTTTGTAGTCAAAGGCAAATACCTCTAGCTTGTTGTGCACTACACAATTTTATTCAAATGGAAGATAGAGCTGATTAACTATTCACAGAATATGGTACAGAAGGTCTGCAGAATTTTAACGAGGACGAAGCTAATGTGACACAATAAAGTATTCAAGTGGATATGTTCCAACAACAAATGAATGCGGTTAGAGAAAATATTGCAGATCAATTATGGGCTAATTATAATATTGTTAGAATATGAAGTAACAAGTTAAATTAAGTTTGTTTTTAATGTTCATATTTGTAGTATTCACATAATGAACAAATAATTTAAGACTATTTTATATGTATTTTATTTTCTTGAATGGAATTATTATATTTATATTTGATCTTTAACATGAATAGAATTAACATATTTATATTTGATCTTTAACAAAATTTAAATGGGCTACCGTTGAGTTTATTAATCTTCTAAAAAAGAAATAAATGATAGCATACTTTTTTAATTAAAATCAAATTGATTGAACAAAATTAGTAGTTTTCGTTTTTTAAAAAAAGAAATAATTGGTAGGTAAACAAGATTTCAAATTTTCTAAAACTGAAATTTTTCACATTTAGTACAAAAGAAATACGATTTTCAGTTTTCTAATGTTTTCTAAAATCAGAAATATTTCTAAAAAATAGAAACAGGAAAAATATAGAATTTCCTATTCGTAAACAGGGTCTAATATTTTGTTATCATCAAAATTACTACAAAAAGATTCTTGGGCTAACACAACCAATCTTGTCCGTTAAAAAAATCAAACCGTTAAGATTAGAATGATGATAATCAATTATAAAAGGAAATGAAACCTTTATTTGTGACTGATATTTTCATTGAAAAAAAAAACAACTAAAATTTCTAACAATTTACCTTCTTCACCTTGTTAATCAGTTTTTCGTCATTAATCACTAACACAATTATTATTCAACTGTTATGGTGATGGTGAAGGTAAACATAATTTTTTTCACAGGCTTGAGAGAATCAATGCTACAAAACACAATGCTAGCTGCTCATACCTCATCATATGGTTATCATGCTCCATTGTCTAGAAAGAAATCGAAGTGGCTGCTTTTTTTTCTTTGAAAATTTAGAATAAAATAGTGTTCGATATTTATTTTTCTGAATTTAGCTTCTTGAATGGAAATAATAAATAAAGCATTCCATTGATAATAGAGATTTTATTTCCTTTTATATTTGATTAACTTTAATTCAACCCTAACAGTTTGGTTTTTTTACTGAACCAGATTGATTGAAATGCTCATCTCAATTTTATACAAAAACTAGTTCTTCTAAGGGAAAACTATTTTGCGAATGAAATTAATTATATTTCCTTTTAAAAAAAAATAATCTATCGACTATGGTGGAAAAGATTGAAAGAATTCCACTCACAAGAAAATTAAGTTCTTTTTCTTTTTTCGAAAAAAGAAAATAAAAAAGAAAAATAATTGTTTGTCCTAATAAACCAAAATACCCTCACGTCCCCAAAAAAAAAATTAATTAATTGTGATAATGCCAAAAAGGCCACAATAGAGGAACACCCTTAAAAAAATTCAAAGACGTAAATACCCCTTCTTCTCGTCTACCTCACCTTCTGTATTTCCCTTCTCAACCCTCGCCATCCATACACTCCCTCTTCTGCCCTTTCTCTCTATCTCTTCCTTCCCATCCCACCCTTCTACCCTTCCTACCCTTTTCTTTCCCGATCTTCTCTTCCTTTCACTTTTACCCGCCATTTTTTTCAAATTCTCGTTTGGCTTCCTCCTCTCCCCATCTTTCTTTCCCCTAATTCAATCAGAAACCCTAATTTCTGCTCCTGATCCGTACAATCCCGTGTCTGCACTTCACTTATGAAGGTTTTTACGACTACCCATTTCGTCTTTTTGGCTGTTTAGCTTGTTACTGTTTTAAAGTTTTGTGCTTTATGGTGTGTGTTCCTGAATTATTTGATTGCTAGGGTTTTTGAACTTAACTGTTTAGAAGTGCCTTTTCTATTTTGGGTTTGGTTAGTCTTTTAACTGGTTTAGCTGTCTGTTTAATCCAAACGTTTTAAGTAACAGTGTTTAAAGGTTTGTTTTACTCAAGTTGTGTGTTCACTCAAGCCTTTTGATCGATGACTGTGTTGAATTGTTTTCGACTTGGTTATCGGAAAAATTGGTCCTTTTTTCTTCTTGAGGACATAAGTTTCTTTTCTGTTCTGGGTATGGTCAGTATTTTAACTGTTTTAGCTGTTTAATCTAAACGTTTCAAGTTACAGTATTTCATGGTTTGCTTTTGCTGAAGTTGTGTTATGGCAGGCTTTTTGATCGATAAGTGTGTTGAATTGCTTTCAACTTGGTTCTCGTCTAGAGATGAAAGTATGCAATTGAAAAATTGTTCCGTTTCTTCTTCTTGAGGGCATATTTTGTATATGAAGTCTGGTTTTAACTTCTAGCAAATGTGAACTTTGATTAATGAAGTTTGGTTTGAAGTACTTATGATTTTTTGTTTTCCATTATAAAACAGTGATAATAATGGTTTGGTTTGCTAAAACTGCCTTAGATTGCTGTTTCTTATGCTTTGTTTTCTATCTGTTGTACTTAGGGTTGTGGACATCGGTGTTTCTGTGGTCACTTTTGTTGTATCAATTCAAAACTTGGAGGATTGATGGGAGTGGCTTAAGGCTAGTTGTTCTCTTTGTTGTGCTCCTAGGTAATGGCGTTGTATGAATATTATTGTTTAGGAGCCAAAGAAACTGATTTGTTTTCTCATTTTGTTTGGATTTTGAGCCTTGCTATTTGAGATGCATATTTAATGACCAAAGTTCCCTGAAAGTTTTTCCTGTGGGGATGGTAGTGGCTAACTGATCTGAACAGAATACTGTCAGAATGCTCCTGTTTTGGCTTTCTTTTTCATTTTCTTTCTTCCTGTTTATATAATGATGTGAGATTTATGCGTTGAGTTGAGTGTGACAAATATAGGATGCACTCTTGAAGTAACCATTAATTTTGTATGATAGGAATGCTGGGATACTACTTGTAGATCAGTGCTTCCAATACTGTATTGGAATTGTTTGTTTGGAGGGTCGACTTGCTGCTGCTGGATACGCTGTGATTGATTTATTTGATGGCAAACCACGATTTGATTCTTGGCCAAAGTCACAATATAGGGCTCAGGCAAAATCAACAATCGGTATTAGGTCATAATCACAGTTTAGGTGTAGGCCAGAACCGTGATTTGGAATTGGGACAGGCACACGAGCATCATCTGGACTTGGGGCAGACCCATGATCCTGACCTGGGTTTAGGACATCCTCACGACCATGAATTGGGTTTGGGACAGAACCATGAGCATGAAGGGGATACTGGCCATAGTTATGGACATGAGAGTGAGTTAGGCATGGATCGAAAGTCTGAACAGGGAGACCATGAGTTGGCTCTCACTGTGCACAACCATGAGTTAGCTTTGTCAGAGAATAATGAATTGGCAGTTTCTGAAAATCAAGAACTTGATGACAACTTGGAAATAACTATGGACCAGAACCAAGGAATGGGGATGGAGTTAGAACAGGATTTGAGTGTTGAGGAGTCCCAGCTTGTTCTCCATACTCCTGTTATTCAGGCACGTACCCTTTCTATAGCTCCCAACTATGAGCTGACAGTGGGGCAAGAATTCCCAGATGTCATCAGCTGCCGTAGGGCATTAAGAGATACAGCAATTGGCCTTCACTTTGAAATGCAAACAATAAAATCTGACAAGACTCGCTTCACAGCTAAATGTGCTACTGAGGGATGCCCCTGGCGCATACATGCAGCAAAGCTCCCAGGTGTTCCCACTTTCACAATCAGGACCATCCATGAATCTCATACGTGTGGGGGAATTTATCATCTTGGCCATCAGCAAGCTTCAGTTCAGTGGGTTGCAACCTCTGTAGAGCAACGCCTTAAGGAAAACCCCAATTACAAGCCAAAAGAGATACTGGAAGAGATTCACCGGGTCCATGGCATTACCTTATCATATAAGCAAGCTTGGAGAGGCAAGGAGCGCATCATGGCTGCTATGCGTGGTTCCTTTGAGGAAGGATATCGCTTACTTCCACAATATTGTGAACAGGTGAAACGAACAAACCCTGGGAGTATTGCATCTGTTTATGGGAACCCTACAGATAATTGCTTCCAGCGTCTCTTCATATCATTCCAGGCATCAATATATGGTTTTCTAAATGCCTGCCGGCCACTCCTTGGACTTGATAGAACATTTTTAAAGAGCAAATACCTTGGTACATTGCTTCTTGCTACTGGATTTGATGGAGATGGTGCTCTGTTTCCCCTCGCATTTGGTGTTGTTGATGAAGAGAATGATGAAAATTGGATGTGGTTTCTGTCTGAGCTTCATAACCTCCTGGAAATTAACACAGAAAACATGCCTAGGCTTACCATTTTGTCTGACAGGCAAAAGGGCATTGTAGATGGAGTGGAAGCTAATTTTCCAACTGCTTTTCATGGATTTTGCATGCGCCACCTGAGTGAAAGTTTCCGTAAAGAATTTAATAATACAATGCTTGTCAACCTTCTATGGGAAGCTGCCCATGCCTTGACTGTCATTGAATTTGAGGCGAAGATACTAGAGATTGAGGAGATATCACAAGATGCTGCATATTGGATACGGAGAATTCCACCTCGGTTATGGGCCACAGCTTATTTTGAAGGGACCCGATTTGGGCATTTGACAGCCAATATAGTTGAATCACTGAACTCTTGGATTCTAGAAGCGTCCGGTCTTCCGATAATTCAAATGATGGAATGCATTAGGAGGCAACTGATGACCTGGTTCAATGAACGTCGAGAGACAAGCATGCAGTGGACATCAATACTTGTGCCTTCAGCAGAGAGGCGTGTTGCTGAGGCTCTCGAGCGTGCACGCACTTACCAGGTGCTTCGTGCTAATGAAGCGGAGTTTGAAGTCATATCTCATGAAGGAACAAATATTGTCGATATTCGGAGTCGTTGTTGCCTTTGTCGTGGCTGGCAGCTGTATGGTTTACCTTGTGCACATGCTGTGGCTGCTCTTCTCTCTTGCAGGCAGAATGTACATCGGTTCACAGAAAGTTGCTTCACTGTAGCAACCTATCGGAAGACGTATTCACAAACCATTCATCCCATTCCAGATAAAAGTCTCTGGAGAGAGATGACTGACGGAGATCCAAACTCCAGCAAGGCTGTTGAGGTGCTGATTAACCCACCTAAATCACTTCGGCCACCTGGTCGACCAAGGAAGAAGCGTGTACGTGCAGAAGACCGAGGTCGTGTGAAGCGGGTTGTGCATTGTAGCCGTTGCAATCAGATTGGTCATTTTAGAACCACATGTGCAGCGCCTATTTAGTTGCTGACACCAAGTGCTCGTGAGATGCTATATCTGTGGTATGTCCCTTATGGTGTTCTTATTTATTGTGATAGATATTAGTTCTGCAAGTAAAAGTTTTTAATTATATCTTTTGTGAAATACATGCAAACTAAGTTTAGTAGTGTGCTTGCAATCCTGTATGGATGTTCGCATCGTACAATGTTACGGCGGATTGAATTCATACTTCATACTGTAACTTTGACTCTCTTGTTACCGGATCACTGTTCCTTCTCCTCGCGACTACTTGTTGGCTTTCATAGTGCGCACTCCTGCTTTCTTGTGGTTTAGAAGAAGCAAATACTGCCATAAGCCCAAGCAAATGCAACAAATATTACAGCCAACCCAGCAAATTGAGGCAATACTGCGTACAAACCCGAAACAAAAGCCATTCCCATGGCAACCATTGCGAAGGTGGACAGAGCTGCAGATCGAGAACAAAGGGACAAGGTTTCATAGTAGTCCGTGGTCCAGGCAGTATAGTAATGGATGATAATTGAAGCCATGGAGCTGCTAAAAGCTATAGTGTCACTAATGACGAATAATGTGAGATAGAATCTCTTGCTATACCCCAGGGTTGCCATCCCCTGGTTGGGACTACCACTGCTGATGTAGCCACCGGGCATCGTGAAAGCTGCAGCGAATGTGACGGTTGCAATCAGCGCTGCTACAATCATGTTAGTTTCCGAGTATCTCCTCGCTCCCCTAAAGCAACGATAACCTGCAAAACTATATATATATTCTTCAATTAAAAAATAAGTCTTTGGTATTAGTACATACCCATGGAAGTAGAGTAGTGGCGGAACACGCTGCAAAGTCTTGGAAACATCCACTTGACAAGAACAAGCATCCCCCCGACGAAGATTGAGCGAGAAAATGGACGGGGAGAAACAGTGATAGCGAAAGCAACTATGAAGGCCACATTAGAGAGTTGTTCTGAAAGAGGAGGAAAAGAATATATGTAAAAAAACTTTAAAAAATCATTACTCGTAAAAAAAAGATATTTTGTTATAAAATAAATGATTTTTTAATCATTTTAAAATTAGTGTAGATTGAATGTAATTAATAAAGCGATTGAGCAATTGGTTAGAAACAAATCAAAAACAGTAATTAATCATTACCTTTACGTACAAACAAATTTTATAAAATTTTTATACTAATTGATGTGTTAAAATATGAATGGTGTGTTTTAAATGATGAAGTTTTCGTATTTTGATACATTAGTTCGTATGAAAATTTTGTAAGATTTGTGTACATAATGCTACTTATGCTCTAAAACTAATAAAAATGTGAGTTATAAGTTATAACAAAATCATTTAATAAAAACCATATCTGTACATTAAATATCATTTTATCAAAAACACTCAACTAATTCTCAGTAGTTATCACGGAGAACATAAAGTAAAAAAAATATAGGTTTTTTCAAGTCACACTTATTTTAAAACAAAACTGTCATCCTAAAACAACACTTATTTTGAAAGGAATAGAATAATACTGATCAATTATTGTATAGATATTGATGACGGGAAATTCTAGGGTGATGTAATGACCTTCGATGATAGAGAAGGAGCGAATGACAGCGGCATGCAAGGCATTCATGTTGTTCCGTCCTTGGACGGAAGAGTTAGGATGACGGTGTAAGATGTAAAGAGCTATTTCCAGATGCACTCTGTCGACGGCAACAAACACCGGTGACTCCTTCGCCTCATTTGTAACATCCAACAACGTCGGATCCTCCTCCATCAGCAACTTCACAACCTCAAAATGTCCGTTTCGAACTGCGTCGTGTAGCGCTGTCTCCTTCTTGTTCACCTTCCTCACCAGCTTGATCTCCTCGCCGGCGCTTTCTATGTCGTCTGCCAACTGTCCTGACGACGACGGCCCATGCGTGGTGTCTGATCTCAGCAGTAGCATTTGGACAACATCTGCATGTCCGAACCTTGCGGCGCAATGCAATGCGGTGTCCCCATCAGAATTGGTTTGGTGTACAAGTTGGGGTCGGAGTTGGATCATAGTTTCTGCTCTCTCTCTTTCCTCTTTTTGCTGCAAGGTGAAGATAAGTGTCGGACAAACCGCGGCGGGGATCGGGCAGTAGTACACCTGCAGCATCACCGGAGTACACTGCTGCATGCCAACGTCTCTCAAAATCCATCGCCTATATAATATAATTCTTTGAATTTTGGGAGGTGCATAGAAGCATAGATATATATCCTAAGTTGTGGTTTTGTTAGCAATTGATGTTACGCAATGGATATACTTTGCGTTTGTAATTAGAAATGGTTAATGCTAAGGTAATCATTAACTAATTAAGGTTTTGCTCTCTTTTTGCACTTTAATTAATAAACAAACCGAAAATAAATCTATATATGCTTTTCGTTCTCACTAAGTATCCAAACGGAGATTCAATTTTTTTAATTTAAAGCATTAACATCTAATTCTTCCTAGGAACTAGGAAGCATCTCACTTTGAAGGGATTGTACTTCCTGCTACTACTGCCTTTGATGGAGATCTCATTTTCCTTTTTCTTTGGGATAAACCGAAAGTTTAATTAATTATCAGTGCAAAAGAAGTTTTCATCTCTAAGTTACTATATTTTACTCTCAACCATCCCTAAACTACTGCGCGCTTTGGTGATTATTGTACGTTGGTAGTTCTTGGTCGCCGGGATTGATGTGCAATGGGAATGTGTCGAGGCCTGATGGGAAATCCTTGTATTGTACATCCTTCTTGTTTCATAAATGATTAGAACGAAATAAGCTTCATATTGTGTTATAAAACACAGGAATGCTGACTTCACAATCAAAGCTTCCATCTCCTCTGAGTTGCGGTCGCGATCATAAGCTCGAATAATGTCATATGCCAAGCCACAATAACAAGTATCTCATTGTAGTCGATCTCAGGTAGCTATGAGTAACCTTTCGCTACCAGCCTTGCCCTTATGCTTTTGTATCTCTTTGTTCTCCGGTGGATAAACTAGCTCCCAAGTCTCCTTCCTTTCGATCATCTTATGAAACGGACAATCCAAGAATACCTTGTTAACTGGTTGCTGTTAGGTTTAGCGCAGCCAACCCATTGGCGGAGAAAGGTTTCTTTTCCTCACTGTTGCTTTCTGCGGCTGGTGGAGCAGTTGAGCTACGGTCACTTCGGCAGTAGCGGCCACTGCTTGTTCAATTTGGACACAACATTCTAAATAACATAAATTAAGCTAAAACTCTTGGGTGTTAAAAATTCCAGAGATCGACCGCTAAAATAAGCTTGTAATGACCACTAACAATGCAAGTATTCTCACGGGGTTCAAAGACATGAATACAATCCAAGTTGAAAATGAAATTCTAAAAATAACGGTCTGGCGACTCCTTGTGGTTAACCTAATACAACTGATCTAACATTCTGTAACCTGTTCAAGCTGATACCCTATCAAAATCAGTAGTACCATATTACAGCCGACATCTCTGATTATTTTCAAGATGTTACCAAACTAAGATCGCAACCATCTCACCATGTGTGAACATACCAGGTTGTAGCTATCCTATTAATACCCATAGTTTGTGCCATAGACGGAGCCATAACCACCCGTATGTCCAGGGTTGGACGGGGGAGAAGCATACATCGAACTGTGAGATGCATAAGGATTATACCCTTGGTCAGCTGAACCACCTGTTTGTGTCTGTCCTGGAGCACCAGCAGCAGCAGCAGCAGCCTCCGCCATGAAATTCTGCAATAGAAGACCATCAGAACATACGAGCAAAGGGGTAAAAACAATTAGATCAAGAGCTATGGATAAGAAACAATGCCTGTATCAGCTGCTGAGCTGTTTGGACTTGAGAAGCAGTCCCACTGATTTCAACTGTCATCTCTCCAGGAACACCTCTAGTTTCTTGTATAGTAACAGTGGCCCCACTAGCACGCCTGATGTAGCTAATACTTGCACCAGCTGTCCCAATAACAGCATCAGCATAGGATAATGGAATTTGCATTTGCTGAGTTATCTGCAAGCACAAACAGACCATAAAACCGGGCGCATGAAAAGGGTTGAAAAACACGACAATTAAAAATTAAATGTAGATAAGAATCAGGATCAGAATAAAAATTAAGTGAATTGATGAAACAAACAGATCAATTTCATCAAAGCTGGAAGAAATTAATAGAGTAACCCAATCCCGATAAGAACAACCAGCAACAATATTACATCTATAATCATCTATTAAAGTATAAACACGTTAAATTCTTTTTCAATTTTTACAGAGAAAAAGTCAGTAAGCTTTGCAGTATTCCTAAAAATAACAAGGATAGCAGGTGAAAAATTATTTTCAAACTTTTTTTTGTCAAATACAAAAAATCATCAAACTTTGCTACATTCCCAACAACAACAAAGGATAGCAGAAGAAAAAAACCTGAGTGATCATTGATGGTGCTCCTTGGCTATTTGATGATCCATGGACACCCATGGGAGCTTCTCTTCCATAGGCAGATATACCTTGGTGAGGTGGTTTTTCCATTGGAGGAGGCATGTCAGCAGGAGGATAGTAACTGTCAAGTTGCCTTGGAGGAGGGGCGTACTGGGGATTATGTCCAAAGCCAGGACCTCCACCAGCATTCGGATGAAGACCTTGAGGCGGACCCCAAGCTTGATGAGGTGGCATGTGGTCCATCTGAGGATTAGCCATTTGCATCTGTAGGAAATACACACGTTAATACTCCATCTGGTTGGGCATGCAAGAGTACATCTTATTGCAAATATGATAAATAACTTACTTGCATTTCAAATAGAGGAATTATGCTGCGATCAACCAAAAACTTCCTAAGATGAGATGCAATCAACTCTATTGCTTTGTGCACACCAACAGGATCCCCCAATACTTCAACAACTCTATCATCTTGAAGAGCAAAAACAGGAAGGTCTTCTGTGGCAATTTATATCAACAAATAGAGAGTAAGATGCACAGACAAGATCATCAACAATGAATCAAAGAGCATTTAAACCATAATCATACAGGTATAGACAACTATGCAAGGCATAAAAATAAAGGGCGGAGGCTTTACAAAGATCAATATCTGAAAACAAACTCACTCAACAGTACAACCAGTTGGATGCAGGGAAGAAAAAAACATTATAAAATCTCTATACCAACTGATTTGTCAGAATTTTGAGTAGTATCCCTAACTAGTACCTGATACTAATAGGAGGTTAGAGCAGGATGAACAACACAGCATTCAGAACAAAATAAGAAAATGGTAGCATAAAGACGACAGTCGCAATGGACTTGACAATGAAAATAGAGATAGCAAGTACCAACCTGCACTGAGAACTCTAACTACACAAGAAGCTGCTTCCTGAATAGACTTAACAGTTGCTCCTTGCTTTCCAATCAAACTTCCTGCCTGTGAAGCAGGTACTAGCAGCCTGGTTGAGACCTTGGCTACACCAGTTGGATCAGTCTGAGAAGAGTCACCCTCCAAACCATCAGTAATCCTTTTGTGGACCCGCAATAAGCCATCCATAGCAGGAGGAAGTGAAGAATCAGGCTCTTCCTTGCCAGATACCATTACCTATATGGCATCAACAGGAAAAAACAATGGAGGGACGTTTAATAAAGAGCTATAAAAATAAAAATAAAGAAACAGCACTCTAGACTTAAATAGAAGCTGAGTTCCAAAGGGCCAAATCTATTCATCAGACTGATCACAACAGAATTTCATAAAACACATGATAAGATATCCTCAATAACAGAATGCAGTTTTAGAAAACAAAGTTGACAAAGAAGTTGCGACAAATAAATTTGCCCATACTATTATGAAACTATTAATTCAGAGTTTCAGTCAAAGACCATTTTGCATATTTCCAATTACAAACCTTCTCCAGGCAATTGAATCAACAATGTTGCATTCAAATGTTTTTAGTACGTCACACAAAAATAAAACCTTTCAGGCCTAAATAATTCATTTGGCTGACTGTTTGATGTTAGAACCAGGGTAGCCTACATAAAATCCAGAAATTGCAGAGATAATTTCATGACATTGGCCATTTCCGCATCCTTTAACACAAGCCAACCTCCTGATTTTTATGGACTGTCCTGTCTTTCAGAACTTAACTTAATTTTCAACTCATTACTTTGAATGTATATGAAATAACAGTTTCTAATCTACTGGCCATTTATTGTTCATTGATTTTTGGCATTACAAGTCTATAATAAGAATGGGTATCGTTGTTCATTTATTCCTCTACTTTTTAACAGTACAAGTTTATCAATTACAAAGATTAACATTATTGCTTCCTTTTTTTTAACTTAGTTTTGTTAGGTAATTTGTTTTCTACACCTCTTTAGCATAAATATCCTTTTGCCACTTGTCACCAATTAAACAGCTAGAAGGGCTTAACAGACAGTGATCACAAGGCACGAAAAAGCAAGGCAAAGAATCTCAGTCACTGAAAGCTTAATTACTACGGGTGATTTGTGCTTCATTCTTTTTAAGCGCATATTCACAGAAAAGGAAACCAATTACGTAATCTTCTGAATCCTTTACTGCTGATTACAGCAGGTTCCTTTATGGTCTTTTACATCTGCGGCAACAAATCAATCATGCAGGTTCTGAAGTTACCAGAGATAGTGCAGAGCTTCTTGGTACAGTTGTTTGTACAAGGTGTCTGCTCATTCAAACCAACTTTCAGCACTTTGTAATGCTCAATCCTGATCCCATCAATCTGAACCTTTGGTTCTTCACATTTGGGGTCCAAATGATGATTGATATCATTGCTTTTAAATTTACGGGCAGAACCTGCACAGACATTTCTGTTATTGCAATAAAAGCAACTCTGTCATCCTCTGGACCCTCTGATCAGGCTTCCTTTTTCTTTTCTTCCAATTACACATTCTCTTACAAGGTTAGAGTTAAATTAAGGTTATAAATGGCTGATGTCTTGCATTTTCTTTTGAGATTGCTTTCCCAAATTATCATATATTGATACGCTCTTATGGAAACAGTATCACTTAAAGTTAACAAACTAAAATTACATTTTCCACAAAATTCATATTAATATCATCATAAGAATAAACACTAAGCAGGAACTTGAATACCTGATCCATATGACTAACTTCCCAATTCATCATTCTGGTCATACTGATTAATCTAATGAAAGAATGACAAACACTTGACACTGACATTTACTACACAAGGTTAAATCTTCCCTCTGTGTCATTATGGATCACATCTATATATGGAAATTGGATTAGATTTCATAGTTAAAGAGTTCTTAGTTATGAGTTATTCTTTAATTAACTTTTAAAAAAGAATTAGTGAAACTTTCTTATTATTAAACAAGAGCTCAGAAAGTACGAGAATTCTTAAATGGGTTCCTCCATTAATTTGAAGAGAATTCTTAAATCATTCATCTGTAAAGTTTTACAGACAACAAGTCAGTTTCCATCCTGTTGATGTTAAGCTGAGCATTTTCCTACAATTTTTCTACACAATTACGATGAAATGGGCACACTAAGGTGAAGTAACTCATCAATATCTTCAATAAAAATTAACATTTGCAGTTGACCACTTTTCATTTCCTATAATAAATATCTCAACAAACCTATCCCTGTGATAATTCTAGTCAAATAGAGATTCCAGTTAGCAACATCTACTTCAAATTAAGAAGACGCCAAAAATAAGCACCATGACATAACAGATTGGTATATGGCAAGTAGCATGATAGGAGGTCAAATCTTCAAAATGTCACATTAACAAATATTCTCAAAGAAGAATACTTCAAGAGTAAACAGCACAAATAAAAGAGAACACTTACAGCTCTTTCTGTTGTACCAGGAGGTCCGTCAAGTATCTTAATGCGAGCTCTTGTCTCCTCAACTATTTTTTTAATAAATTCTCCTTTTCGTCCAATTATACTACCAACTTTCTGTGCAGGAACCAATATCCTAAAGACACTCTCGCCAGGCCATCCAGGCCACTTCTTCTCACCACCTATTGCATTTGTATCCTCAACATGTCCTTGCTTCTGAGTCTCAAAGTTCTCAGGCACTTGCTCATCAGTATCTTCTATGTCATGCTCCACATCATGATCAACAGGATGATCTACAGAGTAATCCTCCTCATGATCTATAGCCAAGCCATGATCATCAGTATGAACCAATTCATGATCCACCTCATGATCAATACCATGATCTAGTCTGTGGTCAATGAGATTATCCAACCCATGATCCACGTGATGGTCCACATCATGATCAACAGGAAGATCTACGTCATGATCTACAGGAAGATTCACACCATGATCCAGGGAATGATCCACACCATGTTCTACCGGAAGACCAACATCATAAGCTTCAGCATGATCAACATGATGCTCACCAATACTTAGATCATTTTCAGCCATGAGTACCACACTACAAAAGCAAAAGCAAATGCAAAGGTATGAATCATACTATTAAGGTCTTACTATATTGAATGGAACAGAAAACATAATAGCTGCTATTCTCACCCATTACATCATAAAAGTTCACGAACAACTTTTTCTTATTTAAAAAGAGGAGAAAAAAAGTTTCAATAAGACCTGCTTGAACCTCAACTGATTTCCATAAGTCACAGCTAGATTGACAGTACACGAGGGAAAACTAAAACTACAAACAAAGAATCTGAATTCATGCAAAACCAGGAAAAGAATACATATATGAGCTGAATATGGTCTGCATCCAAACAGCCCAGAAGATGTTTACAATCTTTACAATCTTCATTTAAGTTCACGACTGGAAATCACTGCCAGAAACCTAATCACTGAACCTCCTCAATCTATCCTATGAAATGTCTCTGTCTTTCCATTGACACCCAATTCCTATGTAGTCCAGAAAACCACGGGGGGTGACAGCAGTCAACCAAACACTAAATGTTTTATAACACATTATAAAGCTTATTTCATTCAAATCATTTATGAAACGAGAAGGATGTACAATACAAGGATTTCCCCTCAGACCTCCATCATATGATTCAAGACTTACGCCTCAACACATTCCCATTGCACATCAATCCCAGCACCAAGAACTAACGGTCTCATTGCACATCAATCCCGGAAAAGAAGAACTACCAATGTACAATAATCACCAAATAATGATTACAGCCTGCTTCCCTCAATCCTACCAAAGCTAACACATATCTAGTAAAGACACATGAAGGGCATCAATCAACAAAAATACTTCATCCCAGTGACTCCAACAGAACCACCCAAATCCACGAATGAGCTAGTAACAACAATAAATTACCCAAGAATAAACAAATACAACCATACCCGTAAAGCCAACAATCATTCAAGTATATCCACAACACTGATAACCCTACGCCCCCAACACAATAATCCAAACGTGAAGCCAAAACAAGCACAGAACAACTAACAAAAACATCAAAAACCCCATTATACGATCATTGTTCAAATTAGTTAAACCATTAGAAAAGAACTCCATTAAAGATCCCACCATTAGCATCCAAGATAATGGGAGAAAAGGTAAAACAGACCTCCAAACAGAATACTAACCGAAAGGCAGAAGTTGAGAGTGTACTTACGCGAGGAGAGAGAGGGAAGGAGATGGAGTTGTTGGGGAGGGAATGAGGTATTTGGAGGACTCTAGGTTTTGAAGGGTTTTCTTTTTTCTTTTTTCCTTTTTTTTATGTCAGGGGTGATCTCTTAATTTTTATGGATGGAAGGAGGTGAGCGCATGATTACGTGATGGCTATTTTAAGGTTCTTGTATTTTCTCTTTTTACCTTATAGTCCTCCTGTGATATTAAATTTGTACAAAACTCCTTGATTTTGTGGCAAATTACGGGAGTTGTCATGTTTGGCTGAAATGATTAGGTATTAGGGCATAGTCTTGGGCTTGGGATTGGGCTTGGGATTGGGCTTGGTCCTGGTTTTGGGCTTGGGCTTCTATAGTTTCGCTTGATTTCTCTCTAGTCTTTTATTTATTTATTTTTATTTTTCTCTTCCATCTTTTTGGATAAATAAAAACTCTCCCATCTTGTTTTTAACAAGGATGTGAGATAAATTCTTCGAGTGTCATATTAGATCTACCCTCTTAATCATTTAAATTGTGAGATCTATTAATACTACCCTATATAATTATGTTTATGAACTTAGGTAGTGAATTCCACGATTTATATGAAAAAATGTATACTATAAAATGATATATTTAGACGCATACAAAGATTACTCGTTGTAACATAACAATAAAATATAACGTCCAAAAATAATTATATAATCATATCATAAAAAAAATCACTATCCTAATTTTAACTTTATTTGTTTTCATTCATCTAAGGTTATATTAAGAATATATTGATCATCTACACTAGCTAGAAACTAATGAGCGATTAATATTAATTTATAAATATTCGTGCCAAGTATATGAATATATAAAAGTAACCACACAAAACACGTAACGTTGAAGAGTCGATCAAAGTTTTTTGAATTTCTCTAAACCATATAAAGATTCATATTTTTTTTTTTAAAGTACAAAGATAAATTCAACAAAGTATTCATATTGTGTAAAAATATGACATTTTTGTACGAAATAGATGAAAATGAGGGGGAAAAAGTTGTGCAAAGCATAAAACCATGGCTACCTACATGCACATCAACCATACCTATAAAAATCTTTCAAAAAATACAAAAACCATACCTATAAAAATCCTCAAAATTCATGGCCTTTGAAAGTTGTAGTGATATGCTTCAACAATCGCTTTGCAAATTCTTAGATGGAGAAGACGCAATTTTTCTAGGAGGGTAGACTATAGCAATAATAATTTAGAGGAAATATTTAAATGCCTACCTTAAAAGTTTCTAAATCATAAACAATCCAATCTTGCCTATTTTGTCAAATGCATGAATCAACAAGATGAAATCACATTAGGAAATTAACCACGAGTAGAAAGTATTTACTTATAGAAAAGTCAACCACTCTTATCTTTTGAAGTTTAACCATTCAAATGAGAAAACAACCATCATCATTTTCGGCACCATATCGATAATTAGGGTATTCATCTTGGTTAAATTAAACGCTTCCATGGTGTATTAAAGTCATATTCGAGATCTATCTAATTTGGTATATTGTCATTCACATTGCTATCGGCAACAATAGCGTCACTATCGTAAAAAAGAAAACCCTTTGACTTGTTATAAAACTTATTATCTTAACTATTGTCTATTAGTACAAAATAAGTATGATTTTTTACTTTGCATAAGTGTTTTG
This sequence comes from Viola odorata, assembly GCA_963691705.1. Lineage (NCBI taxonomy): Eukaryota > Viridiplantae > Streptophyta > Magnoliopsida > Malpighiales > Violaceae > Viola > Viola odorata. Next base: position 44,787,056 of record OY829543.1, on the reverse strand, counting down.
AAAAAAATATAGCATATAAATAAATATATGCTAAAAAAAACTAATTCAATTGCCTAGCCCTCACCTATGGATTTATAGATTAATTTTTTTTAAATATAATATAAATTGATTTTATTTTTTTATTAAATTATCAAGCTCCGCCAATGACTACTGTGATAAAAGGAACATGGGAGTTTGACGCTAGGTATTTGACCAAACATACTTGTTCAATTCAGATAAAACCTAACACTAAAATACATAAGATTACTAACAATAAACAACACCGACAAGTATAAGAATTTTTGTCATTCATCCAAAATAATCTTTTCATTTATGTGCAACAAACATAAATAGGGAGTACAATTTGCAGGAAAATAAATTATGATTTTTACTAATCTGTAGAAAGCACCTGGAACAGTCACATCAATGGAATAATAATAATATTAGAACGTTTGCCTCTAATGTTCTTCATTCCTTGTGTCTTTTTTAGCCTCCTCGGATGTTTTATTGGTGGTCACGACAGCTTTCGTCAGATTATCAAATTTCTCAGACTTTCCCAACACAATCTCAATCTAGTAATCAACAACATGAATTTAAAAAGTGGCCATATTTTATTATTTGACTATTAAACTTCAATTACCTTGGCCTTTTGAATGTGCCGTCCTTTTGTGTCATCTTTCATGCCTACTGTAGACGTCAAAACTTCTGTTCGAATTCAGAAAGCAAAAAAGAATAAACCATAGGTTACTATATCAATTTGAACCATTCAAATTAACTAAGAACAAAAAAGTCTTACTCTTTTCAGTGGCAAATCCATTGTTCTTCAAAATCTCTGCTATAGTTACTACTGTGGTGATTGCTGAAATGAAATGTAAAACACATCTTAGCATCTAATATTTGCTCCATATTAAAGAATTAGGTAAGAGATAATTTACCCATGCCTAAGGCAGAAAGTTCAACCTCATTGTGTTGTTGTATATACTTCTGCAACAACAAACAAAGAGAATATATTCATAAACTACATTTGTTCTTGAAATAACTTATATAAAGATATGTATTTATTACCTTAGCGAGATTGACATAGAAGAAGAGTGGTTTTTTCGTGTTGGATACTTGAATTCTGTTCTTCTTAAGTTTTGATATTTCAGTTTTGTCAGTGCTTGTGTCTTTTGTCATTGTTGGTGCTGTCATTGTTTCCACCGCCATGCTTGTGATTTTTCCTTTCTCGTAATTGATTTGATCTTTTTCAAACTCTCTAATCTGGTTGTGTTAGTTTCTCATAATTATAGAGCAGAAAAGCTTGGTTGTGCAAGAGAAGCGATTGTTGAGGTTCGCTAAAGTAGTGGAGACCGTTACTTAAGGTGGTTTCATTCTCACATTTCACCAAGTAATAAGAATGAGACACTTGTTAGTCTGTTCTTGTGTAGTTGACATAGTAAGAGAAATATACGGATTGTTTTTTATTTTCAGATGGTTTTTACTTCTTACAAATTGAAGGTATGTACTTGAATGCATCGACCAAGATATTATTATTGTCATAGTCACATCCTCATGATCATAACTCTCTTCATAAATTCTTTTTAGCCGTGTGTAGGATAAGCATGAAGGTTAATTATGGTTTTAAAAAAATTAGTTTTACAGGTCTTAGTGAAGACTGAAATTTGGGCTGAGCTTATAGATGGGAATTGCTACCATGCTTAGAAAAATGCTAAATCATCACCACAGGACATAGACCAATTGCAACCATTACTATTGGTAGAGAAGACTCTCTAGATCATGGTTCTATATTTAATTATTTTATGAAGTTTTATGTCATTTGGGTTGTTCTCGCATGTACACAAAGATAGTCATGACTCATGTTCATGGTCATAATTCTTTTACAGTAACTATTTAGTCATCATGAAGGAGAATCATGGAGGTCTGCTTAGGGACAATTAAAATTTAGTGTTGGAGTTTTTAGTGGAGAACTGAAATTTGGGTTGAGCTTACATTGGAATTTAGACCATTATTTTGTTTCCTCTCTTCTCTTTCACTGAGCTCTATGTTACCTCGAAGACTTGCCAAATGCAGGAAGATTGAAGATTTTACTTTCATGTGGCTGTGCAAGAGTTAGTAAATTTCTCATTATCCTTTATTTCATCAGTGATTCAATATAAAGTGGGATGACCTGTTTTGCAGACCAAATGGTGTCCTGCTCCTGGCTGTGATTATGCTGTTGATTTTGTTGTTGGTCGTGGAAGCTATGACGTTACTTGCCGCTGCTCACACAGCTTTTGCTTGAATGTGATTTTCTTTGACCTGTTTTTGTATTTGTTATCATTTTTCCTTTGTGATAGCTATTGTTTATATAAGCAACTTACATTTGATTGTACCTACTATTTAAACTCTCACCCTTGTTTTGCCTCATGAACCTAAACTTGCAGTGTACTGAGGAAGCTCACCGTCCTGTTGATTGTAGCACAGTAGGCAAGTGGATTTTGAAGAACAGTGCTGAATCTGAAAATATGAATTGGTTTGTGAAATGAGCAATGGTTATTAGAACATTGGAACCTTTTCCTTTCACCGTGCCATTCTGACTACCAAACCAATTGTAGATAATCTAGCAAAATAGGGAGCCAATAGGAGTACTGACGTTTGTTCATGGTGTTCCTAATTTTTTCTGATTTTGTAGCTGGTGTGTTCCCGGCATTGTTTACAGCAGAGCCTCAACTTTACAGATTGATGCTAACTTTTACCTATATTTATTATGCAGCCATGAAAGACCATCACAATGACCCTGTAAAGAAGGACGTTTCTGTAACTAACGAGACTAATTTGGAAGATAAATTAATACATAAAAACTCATGGATTAACTTTGAGTGCGTATCCTTTTTCATGTTTTCGTATGGTTCTATCATGTGTGACAACAAAATCAAACTCTATTCGCAAGCAATTGTGAAAAAACGTTACTGACAAGCGACAAAAGCATCTCGGGGAAAGAGAGAGAGAAATATTATAGCCCAAAAAACTCACATACAAAAATATAGGCCTCTATATTGTCTGATGATCTTAACTCGTCCTGATACAAAATGATAAAGACAATTAAGGATTCAAAGATGAAGGGCAAACTATAGGAAAACATATCATTACCATGAGATTGTTCTACAATAGTACGGACAGTTCCTTAATTATGGAAAGTAGCCAAGTGAGATCAAATAAGTTAGAAACTTTTTCTCTTTTAAAAAAATATCACCATTCAAACAAATAGTCTACATATTAATTTTACACATTTGGACGTGAATTACATTGCACTTTATGAGAAATATTTTTTAAAATATAAACATAATACTAATGTATTTTTTTAAGGAATTATACAAAATTGAATGTTGGAATGATAACGAGTTCAAATTATATATTTTAATTAAATACCGACTTATTTAATACAAATATATTAATCTCTTTCAATATATGAACTACTGTCATTAAAATTAATGTCTAATTAAATTCATATTATAAACAATTATGGACATACGTTTATACTTGTTTCGTGCCCGCGCGATACACGAGTATATTATTACTTTATGCATCAGATATATTATTAGTTTATGATAAAATAGTAGTAAATAAGATTTTAACAGACGAGATAATTACATGTTATCATACATGGATATAAAACGCCGAATATATTGATTTCATTTTATTAAAATGGATATGATAGCAAATAATGAGAGTTCACTCCACACAAAAAAATTAATAAGTTTTGTATTGAAAAAAATAAATTAAAAATAAAGTGTGAATACATTTAATTAATTTTTTCAATTTATTTATTTTTTCCATAATAGTTACATTTTTGTCCAAATTGTATATTTTTTTCTAAATTTTTATTTATTAATTAAGTAAGATAAATATAGTTTTTTATTAATGTTTATTTTAATTTATTGAAGTAATTAATTTATGATTATAAATGTGAAAATAGACAAAAAAAATAGTTAATAATGTATGTAATATAATCTCAATGAAAAAATACAAATTTTCAACAATAGTAAGATTAAATGACCAATAAAATTGTGGAAATGCAAGGTGAATAAACTCTGTTAATGAATACATCTTCATTGATATAAATTAATCGTTGTATATCATTGTAATCATCTTTTTATTTTTAGTTTTATTAATTAAAATGAATAAATTTTTATTAATATTTATTTTATTTTATTAGACTAAGTATTCTAACATTATAGATGTGAAAATAAATAAAATAAATATGTAATTATGATCAAAGTAACCTTTAATTAATTCATTTTATTAATCAATTGGTTAATTAAATTAACTATATAATATATATTTTTAATTATAGTTATTAATTTCAAATGTCATATATGTAACACCCTTAACTAGCTACTTGGTAGCATTACCTTACGACTAGAGTCAAACTCTCGATTTTAGAATTTAAATAAATTTGTCAACGGGAAAATAATAAATATAGTTGATGCAAGAGATTTAATTATCGTCCACGAAAAATGAATAGTATCATTGACGCAAAGAATTTAATTATCTGGAACGCAAAGAGTTGAATTATTCTAAACTTATTCTAAAAATAATCTACTCTCTAAGTTTTCTTTTTTCTTTTCCATTTTCATTTTCTCTTTATATCTATTATTTATTTACGTAGTTATACTATATTATAAAAATATTTCAATACCTTAATTATAGAAAAGTAGTTTTCTAACCTCTTAAATATATTTAACCATTTGTATAAATTTTCATTTTAAAATAATAATAAAAATTATTCTTCAATAATGAGTTTAACAGAAATATTTATTTTTCTCCCATATTTGTTGTTCCTTCAATTTAAAAAAAACAATTACCTAACCCTTTAAATATCACTAACCATATGTATGATTCTTTTTTTTAAAATATGAATAAAAAATCTTGTTGCATGACTTTAATAGTAATATATAATTTTCTCCGATATTTTGAATTTTTTTTTATCATATGTTCTCCTTTTTCCTTTCTCTATTTATTTGATTTGCTATTTTTTTTTGGAACTAAAGCTTTTTAATTGACTTTTTACATTCTAACTTAATATATTAAAATCTTTAAATTCTAGTCAATCTTTATTCCAAAATATATTCACATTCAATTAATAATTATAACATTAATTTCATTTTTTTTAAACTATTAAAAAGACAATATGGAAATTAGCGGTAATATATATTTTGCAACATAAATTTAGTGGTAATATATATTTTACAGTTTACAATAAATAGTTTCTCACGATATAGCGTGAAGAACTTTTCGTCATTTTATTCTCTAATCTGTGTCGTTCATTTATTATCAATTTTTCTATCATTTTTCTCATTTTGTTTTTGCTTTTTCTTTCATTTTTAACTTTTTCTTTTCTCTTTTATTTATTTACATGGTTGTACTATATTAAAATATATTTCATTACCGCAATTAAAAAAAGTAGTTATCTAATCTTTTAAATATCTTTAACCATTTGTATGACTTTTCATTTTTTTTTTAAATAAAATATGTTCTTACGTCATGACTTTAGCGGCAACCCATATTTTTAGTTACTTAAACCACAAAAATACATTCTCCCACAATCAATTTCTTATCACTTTAAAGGTGAAAAGGTCTTAATTTTGTCAATATTAATTTTTTTTTGTGTTTTTAACTTCAATCCAGCCGGACTATGCGCTTATGATATACTCCCTCCAGTCTCAAAAGAATGTCTTCCTCGCATCCCAATATTCAGTAAGGAACGCATATCGAGGAGGCCGGATGAGGCACTATTTGACCCCAAAAAAATCCGAATTTTTTTGTGAACGTACATTAATCCTTAACGTACTTCCCAGAAAAAATTAGGGGCAAAATTGTCTCAAATAGTGAGTCTACCGGCCGTTTTAAGATACTTGCCGAAACAGTAAAAGCAAAAGCTAAAACGACATTGTTTCGAGACCGGAGGGAGTAATATATACCTCTAATAGCAACTCAGGGCCCCCCATTGCGGGCTCGAATTTCATTAAGAATTTATTTACGAACATGAATACTAAATTAATTATGAAGTGGTGTAATTGACATTTCTTACGAATAAATTTTTTAAATTAATAATGTAGGTGTTTTAATTGGATATTTTTTATAAACACGAGGATTAAATTAATTATAAAAAGGTTTTCTTGTAATTTTTTTACGAAAATAGGAACTAAATTAATTATTAAGGAGTTAATTTAGTCATTTTTTATGAATACGGAGACTAAATTAATCAACTAGAGATTTGATTGGAAATCCTTTACGAAAAAAAATTTCGTCAACAAAATTTGTTACAAACACGATCACTAAATTAATTATGAAACGAGTTTAATTGACATTTTTTTGGAATATGGAGATTAAATTAATCATGTAGGGGTTTTAATTGGACATTTTTTTCCAAACACAAGAACTACATTAATCATTTAGGGGGTAAATTAGTAATTTCTTATGCATATGGAGACAAAATTAATCATTAAGAGACTTGTCGGGAGGTTTTTTTACGAACACAGGGACTAAATTAATCATAAAGGAGTTTTAATTGTATATTTTAAGAACACGGGGACTAAATTAATCATAAAAAGGTTTGATTGGAACTTCTTTACGAACACAAGGACTTAATTAATCATAAAGAGCTTTCATAGAACGTTTTTTTTAATAATATAGTAGAGTTATATATTTTACAACTCAGGTATTCGTAATTAACTTAAAATTACGTAATTGCGTGATTTAAGTAAATTTACGTAATTACGTAATTTAAATAGCTTTACGTAAATTTAAGTCCATCGTTACGGATTATGAGTACTTCCGTAAAGGGAACTTCATGATTACGTAAGGCATAACTAAAATTTACGTAAAGCTACCTAAATGATGTAATTACGGAAATCTAAGTTAGTTATGGGTTCTGCAACTCAAGTATCCGTAATTAACTTAAATTTACGTAATTTAAGTAGTTTTACGTAAATGTTAAGTCCATCGTTATGGATTATGAGTACTTTTGTAAATGGTACTTCATAATTATGTAACACGTGACTTAAATTTACGTAACGCTACTTAAATGACGTAATTACGGAAATCTAAGTTAGTTACGGATTTTGCAACTCAAGTATTCGTAATTCACTTAAATTTACGTAATTACGTAATTTAAGTTCATCGTTATGGATTATCAGTACTTCCTTAAATGGAACTTCATAATTACGTAATGCGTAACTTAAATTTATGTAAAGCTACTTAAATGACATAATTACGAAAATCTAAGTTAGCTACGGGTTCTGCAACTAAATTTAAGTCTATCGTAACAGATTATGAGTACTTTCGTAAATGGAACTTCCAAATTACGTAACAAATAACTAGAATTCACGTAAACTAACTTAAACTACCTAATTACGTAAATTTAAGTTAATTACGGATTCTTGAGTTGTAGAACTCGTAACTAACTTAGATTTCCATAATTACGTTCTTTTAAGTATAACTTTACGTAATTATTTAAACGAGTCAAATGACATGTCTATAAAATAATTTAAGAGACAAGAAAAATACTTATTATCATACATACATATAAGACACAAAATATTAATTTTTTAATTTTTTTAAAAAACTGATATGATTTTTTAAATTAAAAAATTAAAAAATCCTTTAAGTAACCTAACTTGAAGTCGTGCTAGAAAGCACGTGAAGGGATGTGTCAATTTGGTCATTTTTTCTGGCTCTGATACGGCATGGACAAGGCTTGATCTCTTCCATCTCGTCCTTCTTCCGTTACCAATTCATAATTCTCATTCCTACCACAAAATTCATACAAATATTGCAATCAATCTTGTTCATGTGTCATGATCTCTTAGCGGAGCTCGATTATTGTGCCTAGGGCAAAAACAAGAGAGTATGAATGGGACTATGTCAGTGAGTGAAATTTGAAACTGATTATTTTTCCAGAGGTTAAGGGTAGAACGAGCGGGAGTGGAAGGGAGGTGGGAGAAGCAATTTTGTGTGCAATTCATAATTTGGGCTCTCAAGCTATGGACTCTAACTTTTCATCTTAGTATGCATACACGGATTGTCCAATGAATGAATTTGTTACATATAGATAGTGGATGATTACACGTGATAAGATTGATAAAATTTTAAAAATCTATAAATCTAAATAATTTCCTATATTATTATTTTTATAAACATTTAATATATAAATGATAAAGGGCTACAGATTGCAATAGTTGGTGTATTTGTGAGCTGAGGATATATAAAAGAGCAATTATTTCATAAGATTTACTCTTTGTTTCTTTTTTAAAAATGGGAAGGAATATTAAAAAGATATATAAAATATAAATGAGACACCAGTATAAATAATGCAAAAAATGAAGATCAGTTAATTATTATTGAGTGGATTATAACCCTGATGCATTCAACAAACAATGCCTTATTAAAACATTAATGTAACACAATAATACACTTGTATAAATTGAAAACGTTTAAAAGAAACAATGATAAACAATAAAATGAAGATTGGATCATATTCAAATAAAATTAGGAATCAACGACTTTGACTGTTGTTGCCACTAACTAATAGCAATGGAAAAGTCTTCTTTGGCTCCTTTCCATTAACTCTTTTTGTAAAAGTTAATTAATGCTTAAACAAAAAGTCTTCCATTAATTAACAACGAGAGTTAGGTTCACGTCACAACTTGTCTCCCTCCACTTCCTTCATTGGATAAAAAATGGGCTTTTTACAAAATTCCAAAGGAAGAGTGTGTTTTGTCACCGTCATAAACTTAAAAAAATAATTAATCAAACGTAAAATAATTGTTACGAGGTTTTACATAAAGAAGATTTGGCTCAGCATGTTCTATTCGATACGGATAAATTTTTATTTTAATAAATTAATTAAATTAAATTTATTTTGTGAAGTATTTTTATATAAAACTTAATAAAAGTCGAAAAAGGGGGATAAAAATATATTTAGTGGAACTTTTATTTTTGTATAATTTTATTATTTGAATTTTAAGAATATTTGTTTGAATTTTAATGTGATTTGATTTTGGTCAAACATGAAGATAGCGCATGTTAAACGAGACCCACCTAACCTTCATGTAAAGGAGGGAAGGAATTTTTGTGCAAGAAAGCGGGGCCCACAGTGTCAAGGCAAAATCAGCATCCATTCTCTTTTCTTAATTAATAATTAATCCAAAAAAAGTTGCCGCCAATTGCTCCTTACACGTCCACGCCGTAAAAGAAAAATACTATTATGGTCCCCTAACCGCCCAGATATGGACCCTATCACCACTTTCACACCATTCTTCAAATCTTTATTCTTTTATTAAATGAAAATACTTGAAATTTTTTACAAATTTATTTTTGAAAAATATAGAAATTATATTTAGATATTCAAATTACTATATAGAAATTGGGGTGTAATTAATTTAACAAACTTGACGAAAGAGGATTTAAATTGAATAAATTATAAACTATATATGAGTACCAACGCGGGATTAATTTTATAATTTTTTTTGTTAAAAGTGTGATAATGTTTTGTTCTGAAAGAATAATTACTAAAATTAAAAAAAAAAAATTTACCATTCTTTAGTCTTATTCAACTCGAATCTCAAATAATTAATACCTCATATAAATCACCGAATGGTTTCCACCGAAAAAAATAAGTGTGACAGAATGTTGAATTCATACGATTGGGTCAATATATAATTGTTGACCATATATATATATATATATAGCAAGACAAGAAAAGGTGGATGTGGGGAGCAATGAAGCTTTTATGCTTTAAAACGGCGGGAATATTAAAAAGGATGAAGCCAATAAACTTCAAAACGAGTGCGTAGGACGGAATTAGGCTTGAGTCGCACCGATATATAATAGTATAGTTAATTAATTAGGCTTGGCCGTGAATTATTTTTATAATTTATATTTTTAGCTTAAAAGTAAACATGTTTTTATGTGTATATTTAGGTTCATCAATTCATTATTTTCATTATGGGAAAATCACGATATAGGAAATTTAAGTCGAAAGCATGGTCAAAACTTGTTGGTCAAGCCTTAGAAAGATCTCCAAAAGACTCCCCTGCTGAATTGTCTCACAAAAATTCTAAGAAGACATGCTCTGTCCGAGCCATTGCTTAAGGTGCTGCTAAAAGAAGAAGAAGAAAATAAAAACTAAAGCCTTATCTCATTCATGAAAGCAATAAATAGCAAAGTGTAACTACCAGCAGTTGTTGAAACAGCAGGCAACCAATAAAGTTGTTGGGATCCGAGTACAACCTTCACTAGAATAGAAAAAAATTAAAATGGTTTTCATTTTTACTATCTTGTTTTGTGTTGTATCCTCCAATTCTTCTTTTTGCAGCTAGAATATATTTATCAATTGCCAAAAATATATCAATTTGTTAGGATTTCAAGCTGATCTAGTTTGGCATTACGTATAAAATGAGCTTTCTATATTTATTTTTTCTGGGAAGTTATACTCAACGCATTCGTGGTGGGTGATAGTAAATATGAGAACATGTTGAGTTGGTTTAAAAAGAAGAACGTTTTTTTTATAATCAACGAATATTTTAATTGCTAAGTAGAATTTTAACGATGTCTAGCTCTAAAAATATAAAATTGTAGAATTATTTAAAAACTATGGTTGAAAAAAGTATCTCACTATCTACTACGGATCTTCCCCTCTCAATGTCAATTTAAGTTTTGAAATTACTAGGTATGAGACTTGAATGACATTAAATATCAAAGAAGTTGCTCAACGTGATACTTAAGTTTACATTCAATGCCGGGAGTTGAAACTGCACCTACGTTTATTAATTATTTCTCAACAATGCTGGGAGCCTGGGAGTAGTAAAGAATCTAAAGATGTCTCTTTAGAATTAGTAGCACTCAGGTTGTCAACTATCGGGAAGTGGTTTGATTTTGTCGTTGGTATGAGATGTATCAGGTTTTGGTATTAATTTTTTTATATATAATTACATGTAAATTTATAAACATTCAACACACACTCATGATAAATATTTTAGTATTGGGATGAGACGTCTATACTGGCCAGTATTTCACCGGTATAATCGATATGAACTGAGATAAAAGTTGAAATTGTACAACGTATTTTTTATCTTGTTTATATAATACGAGATTGATGACATTGCTTAACTCAATGGTATTTCTTTCAAAATAATGAGAAATTAAATTTCAACTTCCATTCTTCTGACTTGCACTTCCTATCTAAAAAAAAAGGATTGTATAGCCTTAGATTAGAGTGATGTTAATAAATTTACTGAAGTAGTAGTCATTTTTAATATTAAAATGGCTAGTTTATTTAAATTTCTACCGATGTGTGCGAAATAATTTTTGATGAGTGATTAAATAAAAGATGATAAAAATGGGTTGAATGATATTTTACCCCTTATTAAAATGTTTAATCATTATTCAATCACATTAGAGGATGATTAAACCAAAAAATATAAATACAATAGCGTAATTAAACAAATAACTAGTACATCAGTGATTAAATAAAAAACCGAACAAAACGTAGTTGGTTTGAGTAATCAGAACTCTTAATTCTCGGTTCATTTCCAACTTCATTTAATTACACGTCTAAGACATTGAGATTCTTTTCATTTCCAACTTCATTTAATTACATAAAACTTGTGAAGCAATAAATAAATTGGGTAATTTTTGGATTTATGAATATTAGAACGTAGAGAAATAAAAATATCATCGTCCTACTACTACATTTAGGGTCTGTTTGGCGTTTCGATTCTGTAGGAAAAAGTTCTGCGAAAAAAATTGGGTGGAAAAATGACTTTTGAGAAATGGAGTGGGCTGTTTGGTAATTTTTCCCAAACACCTTTGACCTCCGATTAGGTTGAGAAAAGTTGGTTGGGTATCCAACCCTCAACGCCTTATTCTAGAACACTATACCCGTTCAGAAAAAGGGCAAAAATGTAACTTACAATCCCCTTTCAGAAAAGGGCAGAATCGTATATATATTATCGTGTATGAGAGGAGATCTCCGACAAAATAAAAAAATAAAAACACAAAAGTGAAACAGACGAAAAACAAAAAATCCTAGAATAAGAAAAAATTAAGAAAGGGAAATCTCTTAATAAGATTCGAACTGAGGACTTGGACTTTTGGCGCAATGTGTCGCCACCCACACATCGGCGCAAATTCATTTAGTAATATTATTACTTTTTTCTTTTGGAATTGTGCCGTCATCTAACGTTGTCTAACTTCTAATCTAACAAATTCATTCATATTTTTTTTTTAAAAATCAAAATCAACTTAGTATTCAAACATTTTTGTTTATCACAATAAGCGTGCAGTTCAATACTAACTGATAAAAATAATTATAATTTAATACTACTATTTATTATCTATATTTTTATCAATGAATACAAAAATTTAATACTCTCGATTTATAAAAAAGAAAAAGGAGTATTACAAGGGTTCAAAATTCAAATTTGCGGGTTGACTCAAGTCGAATATAGTAAGGGTTAAAAACTTTGACCGACCAATTAAATTAGCGAGTTAGCTAGTTTAATATTTATTTTTCAATATATTTAATAAGTACTCCAACTATTAATGCAAACTGTACATTTATAAATATTGACAATTCACTAATTGTGAATATATAATTAAACATTAAAAAACTAAAAAATTATCACCTCTTTAACTAAAAAATCACAATAAAACTAATCACTAATAGTATAATTTTATAATTTCACTAAGATTAAACTTAAGATATATATATTTTTTAATTTCACTAAAATTAGAGCTAAGTTCCAAAAATTACCATTAATATTTGCTCTCTTTAACAATTCACCCACTAATATTTATGTCATTAGACAAAAGTTGGTGACCAGGTGATAAAATTGTTTAACAAAACTAAGGTTAGTGGATGAATTTTCTGAGGAAGCAAATACTAGTGGTAATTTTGGGCGAATATTGATGGCCAAATTATCCAAAAAGATAAATCTTGGAGGGAATCTTTTTTTTTTTTAATAAGTTGAAGAATTTTATTCACTCCCAAAAAGCGGGAGGCAAGAAGAAGGATAGAATGTACAGGAAAAGGCTCCTCAACAGAGGAAGCGGAAAACCATAACTAGAAAGATAACCAGCACGGAAAGGAAAACAACAGGCAAGACTACAGAGCTATTCGACCAAAAGAAAGTAACTAGGACGGAGACAACAACATCATACCCAACGTGTAGGGGAAAGCATTGTCTGAGCTCTTTAACCACCTATACCATAACGAGAAGGCGCAGTTGAAAACCCGTCTCGAACAAAACGTTTCTTGATGAAAAATAACCTTGTTTCTTTGCAACCACAAGCTCCAAACCAAAGTATAAAATAGAACCCTCCACTTCTCTTTGATCTGAACCCCTCCCCAAGGCACAAGGCTCACCCATGAGCCCCATAGGTCACCAATATTCCTGGGAGGACACCAGGAGACACCTAACCAACACATCACAGCATTCCAGCATGTCATGGACGATTTACAATGAAGCAAAAAAAAGATGACACAAATTTTAAAATTTTCATAAAATTAAAGATAAAATTTCATAAAAAAAAGAAAAAAATATTATAAAAAGTTCATAAAAATAATAATAAGTATTTTTAAAAAACATAAAAGTCTGACACTGTAATTACACGGTGAGTCTCCATGGTTGGTTTTGTCTTTCTCAAGCATTAGATCCAAAGCTCTTTGAGCTCTCTCTATCCAAACGATTGCATGATCATAAGTGGCGAAACAACTATATGTTCAAATCTCTCCTATATTAGTACCGTTTTTCTCACGACTAGGATGAGCCTTTATTTTTTAAAATTCTCTTTTCAAAAATAGAGGTTTAAACATTACTAGTTTTATCCATCGAAAGAAAGATTTGACTCGTTTCTTAATGAGAAGTAGGAGGTGTTGAACTTTTTAGATATGGGAGGGAGAACTAAAACTAACTATAGGGTTGGGATAGGGTTAAAAGAAGGCGGACAATCATTTTAGTTTACTCCCATATTACAATACAAAATTATTAAAATAACTTTTCTATCGGATGGTCTTGAGGGACTTCTAAAATAATTTTATTGAGCATATATTATACACTCACAATATCAATGAGATATAAAATTTAAATGATTTATGTACAACCCGATTGATTCATGCATGATCAAGAATAACATGATTTTTAAAGAAAATGCTTTTTTAATTTAACAAAAATGTAAAACTTTATAGTATAAATTAGAAGCAATTTTACCTGAAATTGCTACGGTAATGCCCGAAAGGACAACAATTACACAAAAAGAGTATGGAACAACTTCCCTTAATCTCTTTGAATTGTTACCGTAATTCCCTATGGTGTTCTTCAAGTGTTATATTGGACGATTGTTTGAAAGGCCGATATTTATTTCAATATGATACCATCTTTTTGTATCATTTCTTGCTACCTATACTTATTATTGTTCTATTCGTACTAGAAATAAATTTTAATTGATCCATAATTTGACTAGATAATAGTTTTTATAATTAATACTTAAATTATTATTTGAGTACCTAATAGAAGCCTATTCGTAATAAATATAGGTTTAATAACATAAACTTCTCTCTGTTTTAATGTTTTGATTAATTACCCCATGTACAATTTGTTTGTTTAATGATCCTCTATACTCATACTTTTTTGTTTAATAACCCCTAACGTTACAGAATGATGATCTGATATGTTATCTGTAAAAAAAATTCAACATGTTAGCAAGAAACCGACGTGACATAATTTGACATAATTAAGAAAAAATCTCGAGGGTCATTAAACAAAAATAGTATAAGTATAAGGGGTCATTAAGCCAAAAAAAAAAATGAATATAGGAAGGTCATTAAACAAACAAATTGTAAAGTGGGGTAATTAATCAAGACTTTGGCATAAACCGACTTAGCATACTTGCTGACGTGTCCATTTTTTTTTAATGAAGAACGTGTCAGATCATCATTTTGTAATGTCGAGGGTCATTAAATAAACAAATTATATGAGAGGTCGTTAATTAAAACATTAAAGTATAAGAGGGATTTGGATCCGGCTACTCTAATTTTTCTTTGAACATGACCAGTCATGTTAGAAGAATCTGAACCGTTCAATAAAATTGGACGGATGAGATTAAAAATTCAAGTAATTAATGAATTGACCAGTCAATAAAATTCAACAAGTAGTCAACTCATTAATTACTTGAATTTTTAATCTCATCCGTCCAATTTTAGTGAACAGTTCAGATTTCTCTAATATGACTGGTCATGTTCAAAAAAAAATTAGAAGAGCTCAATCCGAGAGATTTATGTCATTAAATTGCTAAATATAAGTTGATATAGAAGCCTTAATGTTTCTAACACTAATAATACGCTACTACCAAATGTATACTTTGCTAAACAAAGAAAAACATTAATGCTTTGTGACTTTTTTTCAATTATTATATTTGAAGGTGTAATTACGCCACCTAAATTATCATGAATCCATTAAATATTAGAGATGTTAGTTAGTAAAGACTATAAATATATCGGATAAAAGATTAATTGTTGTACTTTACTAAAACTTAAGAAACATAAATGCCCCTTTTAAAAAAAGAATTTAAGATAAATATATTGTCCCCGCTTTAGAATATTATTTTCTTCATATTTGCCTTATTTTATTATCTATTATAGTTTAATATGATTATTCACATTGGTAGAAATTGAAAACGTTAGAAAGAATTAAAAATCAAACTCAGAAAATTTGATAGCTATGAGATGAAATTGAACTCTCTTTCCACGGAAAAAGCCTGAAAAGAGTGAGACGTTATTTAACGACGTTAAAACCGAAAAACTGCTTCAGTTTAACTATTTGTAGGTAGACCCAACAGCTAAAAATAAAATATTAGCATCTCATTTCAGCTAATAAAAACCAAGGAACAGAAGAAGTTTTTTTGGCTTTGGTTTTTATTTTTGGAGTGAGAGAAATAGAGAGAGAAATAGAGAGAGAAAAGAAAAACATAGAACTCAAAGAGATATTGATAGATAGCCAAAGAGGGAGGAGAGAGAGGTAGAGAAAGAGAGGGGAGCTCAAGATCCTGCCACCCAGATCAGACCTCAAATGTATGAAAAATATCGTCACATTAATTCTTGCTGTTTTACTTTTCTGTGTTTGTGTTCTTGTGACAGCAAAAAACAATGCTGTTTGATCTACAAGGTCTTTTCTCTTCTTTTCCTTTTTCTTTTTTTCCTTTGGCTTTTCATTTTCCATCAATCGGTGTCAGTTTGGGTTTGTCTATGGTTCTGGTTGATGGGTAATTTTTTTTCTTCTTGTTTTGAGCTACTGTGTGCCAATGAAATGAGTTTTTGGAGATGGGTCTTAATGCTTTGGTAATAAAAGAGGGATCTTTGGCTTCTTTTATGTATATTTCTTTCTGGGATTTCCATATCATGGAATTTTGTTTGGTTTTGCTTTTTTTAAGGTTTATGGTCCTTTGATGTTTTCCTGCAGCTGCTTGTTATTATTATATTTTTATGAGCGGCTACTGCTATCGCTGTTGTTGGTGGTGGTGGTGGTTCTATTTTTCTTTTCAAACATGGTTTGGCATGTGTTTTGTGGTTGGTGTGAGATTTTGTTGTTTTTGGTTCTTGAGGAACTTTCCTTTTGTTTTAGTTTTATCTTTTCTGTCTCCAGAAAACAATTCCTTTTTTGTCTATTTAATGAAGTTGTTCTTTTTGTTATTGTATATGAACTGCTCAATTTCTCTTTTTGAAGTAAAATTTCAATTTAGCACGATAACTTTTCCCCCTTTTAGTATCACTAGTTTTGGGCTCTTGCCTTTATGGTAATTTGATTCTGTAAATATGAATTTTTGGTTTGACATGATTGTGGCTTGATCTGTGTTTCCATTGTAGTTTAGTTCTGTTTGGGAATTTAATGACAAACACATCAAAACATAAATACTTTGCTAATGAACAATAAGATCAGGGGTATGTTGATCAATGGGAAAGATACCAAAAATCAAGTTACTATGTTACTAATATTCGTCTATTATGGCGTTGGTTCTCATGCAAATGATGTAAAAATTACTTTTTCTTGAGGTAATCCAGGCAAGAGTGCCACAATTTGTTTGCTTTCCCACGGCAGAAACTATGGGGGGTGGGTAAATTTATAATTTATTTGCTGTGGATCCAGGAACTTGATTTTTTTGAAGAATTTGATTTTTTTTATCCTCTTACAAATAGAGTTCTTTATTTTTAGTGTTTCATTTCACCTTTCCTTTGCAACTTTTAATAGTTGTTTTTTTCGTGAACTTTTTTTATCTATGTTATTTAATTTGAATTAGGAAGTTTGTGTTGTACTCTGACATGGATGGACTTGTTTAAGCTGTCTCCTAAAGTATAATAGACTTAGTAGTTTCCTCTATTCCAGGGAATGAATTTTTCTGTGAATTTTTTGACATCCCTGGACTTGTTTTCTTTTTTGGGAACTGTTTAGTCTGTATTTTCTTACTAAAGTATTTATTTGACAGCTAGAAATGGTTCTCTTATGACAAATTGTGGTGATAAAAGTTTTCATTTTGCAGTTTGATGGGTCGGGAGCTTAAGTCTGGAGACATGGATAAGAAGTTAAACGGTGTTCTAGTGAATTCCAATGGCGTCTCTCATGACAAAGTTCATGATTCCCCCAAAATTTCAGTAGACACTGAATCAAAAGAGTATGAGGAGACCAAATACAGCGCGGAAGAGTTGTTGAAGTCAAGTGATGACAAAACTCCAATCTCACCTGCATCAAAATCTGGTGGTGCTGGAAAGATACGCACACGACAAACTGTTCCACAGCCATTTGCCCTGGCAACAGAAAAGCGTGCCGCTGTGAATTGTTCAGCCAATGCAAACAATGTGCAGTCTCCTGTTGGTTCAAAGAATTCACAGGTAATTGAAATTTACGACAGCTTTTGTGGTGAATGTCAGTATTCTAGATTTTTTTTTTGGTGATAGCATCTATATGCTACAATGAGCACATGAGATCCTTCATTTGACAGAACGGCTTTTGATTGGATTAAGATAAGTTTTATGATAAGATGATGTGGAGGGTAGGAAACAGACACTTTACATGTAGACAAGCTGTGCATTAACTTGGCAGTTCCCATTCGCAGTAGAAATCAGGAAAGGAATTTTTTACAATTGTTTGAAATTAACTTCAGTAGTGTGAAGGAAGGTGTTTTCTCATGCAGGGAAGAGAAAGATGAGTAAAGAAACAGCATACTTGTTTTGATAACTCCTCACGATTTCTTAGATGAGTAGGTTCTATTGAAGATACTTGGGGAATATTCTTTTGAGATACAACTGACATTGACCATGTTTTGAATGCATGTGCCTCTCTATTTTTTATTTTCTTTTCGCTTTAACTTTTTTTCCTTAGTGATTTTGATGCATTTGTTCTCACATGGATGTGCGTGCTTGGGTGGTCGATAGGGTTCATCCGTAAACTGCCAGTTTTTTTGTTGGTTTCCAGTACAGTGCAACTCAATTTTCCTCTGCTTTTGAAGTTTGTGACTTGTAATGCAGCTAGAATCTGGATTATTTTTTCTGTAATCTCCTCCATGAATCAGTAACTTGTTATGTATTTTGTTATGGAAACGTCAAACTAATCTTAAACTATGCTCTATGCATCAGTCAAATTCACCTTTTTCAGCAAGGAAGCCTTTGCCTCTTGATAGTATGAAGCATCTTGATGAAGAAGATAATTGGTCTGTCACTTCCTCGTATCCTTTGTTGACTAGATCCATTTGTAATTTGACTGTGTTTTTAACATAATGATTTCACCCCCTTAAACAACTCCCCTGTCCCTACTTTCTGTCACACTTCTGTCACACTAAATCCTATGTTAAAACTTCTTTTATCATTTCTGGACCGTATTCCTTAGCCATGTATAGAACTGCTGCTTCTGTGAGAACTGTCAGATCAGTAACTGTTGGAACAGCTCCGTCATTTAGGTCTGCTGAACGTGCAGAGAAGCGGAGGGAGGTATTTTCTTTTCCAATTTATGTGATTATCAAACACATCGTCCTGAAATCTTTCATTAATGATGCATTTATGATTATGTCTCATAAGAAAGTTATTTCCACTTCTGTATCTAGTTTTACTCAAAATTGGAGGAAAAGCACCGAGCTTTGGAGGCAGAGCGAAGCCAGGCTGAGGCAAGGAGCAAGGTAGACAGATTTGTATGGTGTATGCTCTTATTTCATTTGTTGCGTGGTTGTTCAACTTCACATAACACTATGTTTTCTTTATTGTAGGAAGAGCGTGAAGCTGCCATCAAGCAGCTTAGGAAGAACATGGCTTACAAAGCAAATCCAGTTCCGAGTTTCTACTATGAACCAGCTCCGCCGAAGTCTGAACCTAAAAAGGTAATCTGTCAGATCTTTTGTGTGTAGTTTTCTGAATGCTAAACAGCATATGAAACTGCCAAAAATATATAATTCCTGTAGGACAAAAAATAAGTTAAGGAACAATTTTTGAGGCCAAAACTTGCCAAGCCACTCTCACCAAAATAGTGAAATAAATGATCAGGTTTAAAAGGAAATTAGAAGTGTCCTGTCTTGGTGTCTCTGGCTTTTGTGTATGGTTGATTGCTTAATGATAACTATCAAGCACAGAACCTTAATACTCAAACGGCTCGTACATTTCTGATATTTGTCGTCCTAATTCTGGCACGATCTGTAATCCTTAAAGTGCACTACATCTTGCTCTGATATCAGGGTAGATTTCAATCTTTATTTTATGTTTGATGCCAGCTACCATTGACTAGACCCAAGTCACCAAATTTAAACCGGAGAAAAAGCTGCGGTGATGCTTTGCAGTCATGTCAGGAGGAAGCTGGGAAGCATTGTGTCCGCCACAGCATGGGTAGCCACAGAAATGCTACCACCAGCAGCACTGCCAGAACTAGGATGCAGACCAATGCACAAAAAGCCAATGGAACCCGGAAGAGCAAAGATCGAACTAAACAAGGAAATGACACAGCAAAAACTGTTCCCGATAAGATCACAATGCCAACGAGTTCAGACGTCTCTGTTCATTGATGACCAACTGCTAGCTTTTACTAACTTAACTGTCGAAAACATCTTGAATTTCCTCATAAAAAATGGATGCTTTGAGAAGGAAAACAATTTACCTGCTTTTTCAGCTGCAGTGGCCTATTTTCCGAAGGTGGTTCGCATCAAATGTTGAAATGTATATTGTTTTGTAAGTTGAATTCGCTCGTTTTGTATTAAATTTATATGTAAAAAAGTTAACTGATACTGTGGACCAAATCTGTAGTTCTCTTCTGATATTCTACCCCAAGGGGTGTCTGCTTGCTTAATCCCATCAGAAACTTGATGCATTTCATTTTTGATGTGCTTTCGGTGAGTTCATGTTACTTGTCGATTTGTCCCTTTTTTCGTATCATTTTTTACCTTAGACTATTGTTTTCTTGAAGTTAATACTTTTGAGTTTTCTTGCTCGTTCCACGCAAAGGAATGATTTGGCTGGGATGTCTTGCTTGAATGCAAAGAAGAGAGAAAAGGCTGGGCGGGCATTGTTGCATATCTGTTGCCTATTGGCCTAACTTGTAAGAAACCGTTTCCTTCTTAGGAATTTGGGTATAGACACGATTTGATGTGATGTCCGCCATGCATTTTGACATGGAATAACTGAATTATTTGGTTTTTTTTCGTGCGTTTGTGGTTTTTTTTTTCTATTAAAAAAAAGTTATATCACACTTTTTTTTTTTTCCTCACATATAAATCAGGTTCTAATTTTAACCCCTTACTGAATAAGCTCCCAATTTCCTACTCTATTACCTACGTTTGTTCCTAACTTATCTATCGTTGGTCAATTAAACCTCCATATCCTTAACTTTTACCTAACGAAGACTAACACCCATCAGTCTCCTGCACTTAATTCCCTCTAAATGACACGTGTCTTAAATAACGCCATTTTACATGTTCTGAAAATAAATAAATTATTTTAGACAAATTTCAAAATTTATATAAATAAATTAAATGGAGAGGCGAAATTAATGAATAAAAATATGGAATTTCTTCTGTATTTCATTTTTCATTTTTAAATTATAAAAAAATATAAAAAAATAAAAAAAAATAAAAAATAGAAAAAATGAATAATAAATAGAAAAAATGAAAAATAAAAAAAAAATAAATAATGGAAAAATGAAGAAAATAAAAAAATTAATAAAAAATAGAAAAAAATGAAGATTGAGCCTTTTTGTTAGGAAAAAGGAATAAAGAAGTTGATAGGCCCACAAAATTAAAAAAATAATAATGAGAAATTCACTTTCCAAATCTTATTTCCTCACTAAAAATAAGCTCATTCTCATTTTTCCATATGTCCTACACCCCGCAACACATTAATGTCAGAGTCATACCCATTATCTCTTTTCAACATTTCCGTCCATTATTTTGGACCAATTCTTCAGCCACAGTCAAAACAACCTCTGTTTTGGTTCACTTCCGGCTTAGCTTGTCACTCTCCACACTTTCGATGAAGCAGATTCCAGTCCCAATCGTCAACCGGTCGATTTCATTCAATCCAGGGCCTTTTAGCGAAAAAGAACAGTTTTTAGGGATTTCTACAACAGACACATTAGTCTTGTGGCGAGCTCACTATTCAAGTAAATGTGGATTCTTGGACTCTTATTTTGGTCTGCCTTTTCAAGAAAAAATTGGCGACTGTTAGTCTTTGTTTGGTGAAAATTTAGATGTACGAGAATCTAATTGATTAATGACAAATAAATTAAGAAAAAATGTAAGTAACAGAGTAAAAAATTGAGAACCTAATCAACGAGGAGTTAAAGTTAGAGTCTGAATTAAGAGGAGAGACTGTCAAAGTCTGATATAACCATATATATACATAGGAGAGAGAGGAAAAATAAAACTAAGTTCTTACAAACCAACACTAATATCTTATAAGAAACCAAACCTTTAAGGATCTATTTGGTTGGTGAAATTCATTGTGAAGGAACATGTTTAGTAAGGAAATCAACACAAAAATTGACTTCCCTAAAAAATGATTCATAAAAAATAGCATGAAGAACAACTTGTGTACCATTCTGAACAATGAGTTTACAATAATTTATCGCCCAAACAAATTGGATCCTCTAAAGTAAAAAATCATATGGTTTCGGCTACGAGGGAAGCCATCTCCACAATTTTATTATTCATATCTTATGTCCTGGGGGGGGGGGGGGCTTGGATTTGTAATGTGTTTGAGAGTCTCGATTCATTTCATGCATGGTTTAGTTCATTTTTTTCTTCAATTTTTAGCATAATTTTTAATTTTTAATTTTTGTGTGTTTCTAGTTAGTTTTTGTATGATTTTCTAGGCACTTTCTTGAAAATCAGAAATCACTTTTGCACTTGAAAATTTGCCACAACTCTTAAAATGCGTTTGATACTTGAGTGTCCAAATCCATGTTTTACTATAAAGGCAACCGTATGAGTGTAACATATTACATGCCTACAAAAGCATATATCCTAATATTTTTTAAAATATCTTGCTCATCCGATAATTTAGCTTAGAGTTTGAGAAGATGATTGAAGGAACACTCAAAACCTATTTTGTCACAACCATTAATGAAACTAACTGTCCAGAAATGTATAGAGTTGCCCAATTTTATTTACTGCACTGCTTGAGAGCCTTTCAATACCTTCAATGTGATTGTAGTCTCCGCCATTTATTGGGTGTCGAGATCGTAAAAAATAAATTCAACTTATAATTAACTACAAAGATTGCAAATAATGGTAAGAGGTTCGACCACAGAGAATGGGTAGACTTAAATCAAGACGAAAACTAGATGAAAATAAATAAGTGAACGAACAAAGTTTTGATTTGAGATTTAAAAATTATTAAACTAATGAAAAGAAAATAGAAAATAATGAGATAAAACATAAATAAACAAGTTCTTAGCAAATGTCAACTTTCAATTATGATTCATAAACTTTGATCATTAATTCGAGAGTTTAATTTCTGATTTATAGGGAAGCTATGGAAATTATGTTCACTTTGACTTCCTACTCTCCTGCAATATCAAATTTGTAAAAGAAATTTCTCTATTAAGAACCCTAATCACTTAGCAACCTTAAGGTTCACTTATAAGATTTAACTAGCTGACTGATAAAATACAGGGATAGATTTCCCTTGACCAAGAGAACGGTTCACTTGCCCCTTTAAATCAAATTGTTCTATCTCTGTAGTCTTAAAAGAACAAATCCTATGTTGATTTCGATCTAGTTGTTTACTAAATCCTTTTAACCACGTAGACCCAAAGTTATCGAAAATAACATTAATCATTCAGGTTAAAAATCTAAGTTGATTAGACCTAAATCTAACATGAACAATATTGACAAGAAATCAAAGAAAGAAGAAATACAAGTGCAAAAAATATAAAGAACATTTAGATCTCACAAATGAGATTATAACCTTCAGTTGTCTTTACTAGGAATAAAGAAATTTAGCTATAAACGAAAGGCATAATTAAAATTAATGAAGATGAACTCCTTTTCCCTTGTCTTCCCAAGGAGGATGACGAAAAGAGGAGAGAGAAAAAATTTTAAAATTAAAAACTAATATTATTTAAAATTCATAAGTCTAAAAGATTAAGAGAATGAAAAATCAATTAAAAGATGGATCCTAAATGATAAATATATGGTAAATATGCAAAAAAAAATAGAGAAATATGCCCAAATTAGCAGTATCACCGTCTCAAATGCAATCAAAATAGATGGTAAATATATACAAATAAGAACTCAATCAAATCCCCTACACTGCTCTAATGTTTGCCCTTAAGCATTTTTCAAAAACAAAATCCACCTCTTTTTCTAGATATCAAGCTTACCGCATGAATTACAAAAATACTTCAATTCACAAATCTATGCCATATTACCAAGGGCTAATCAATACCACAAACAACCTACATCCTAATAGTGCCATAATATCATGTTATGCATTCAAACCACAATTGAGGGAACAAAATATTTTATTATATTTTATAAGATCCTCCCATTAATCTCTGACCATATACAGCTGCTGACTCTCATGGTTTTACACAAGCAATTTCAAGCAAAACTAATTACAATGCATCACTGACTCGCCGTCGAAGCGGGTCAAAAATAATACAAGTCCTGAGGCTTAGATGCACAAACTAATTTGTGTAAAGCGGTAACAGGGTCGAACCACAAAGATTGAGACAACTGAAATCTAGCCCTCGATTGTATGACAAAGGTAAAAATGCACAGAATCGTAACGAGGTAACGCGGGGTGGGGGGGAGGGGTTGCAGGTTAAACAAGTTAACCGAGATATAAGTTTGAGCTAACAATTCTAACTAAGGAAAGCAATAATCGAGGTCATGATAAGCAAGTAAAATTGGAAATAATAATAAAGATCAGGATAAGTGAATAGAAGAACGAGTAAAGATAATATAAATCAAGGGAGAGGAGATCTTAGCAAAGGTCTTTCTTGGGTTGCGTCGAGGGCTCGATAGTCATCGGCGCAAGGATATTCCATTCTCATGCCATAAACATGCTATATGGGTCATGTTTTCAAGTAGACCCCCTGCTTTCTTTCTTAGGAGAAGCCGCCCCCCGTTTTCACATATGAGGTGGCCCTGACGCCTTGGTATCCTCCCAGCTACCTATCTTGTCATTAAAAGGCAACCTTTACACTTTGGCATTGTCACTAGCACGAAGCGGGGCTGGATCCAGAGAGCCCATGAAGATGAAGAAAGACACGTCTAGGGCTTAATGCCTCTCAGTTTGTCAAGCTCGCGACACAACCCTAGTTAATTGCTTGCCCTAGACGGATGAAACCAGAATCACCCGAGGACACCAATCTAGTTGCCTGCTCTTGCCTTGCAGCTTCCCGGCTACATTTTCACCACAAGGGCTCGACAATAATCACAAAGGAGAACTAGAAGTTGATCAAACCTCTAATCACCCTAAGCAAAAATGGAGATAAAATGACAAGCAACCAAATATAACTTTGAGAATATATTAAACACTATTAGGCCTCTTATCTACCTATACAACCCGCGAAATTCCCTTGCTAAGAACGTGGGTTTTAGCCACTCATGTTAGGAAATGAACAAGTAATAGATGAAGATAGCATAATAAAAATAAAGGAGAGATAAAGAAGAAAACTTGATTAATAATGCTTGAAGCCGGCGGCTATGGAGAGAAGAGGGAGGAACAAGCTCCAACAATAAAAAACTAAAAGAAAGCTACTTGAAATTAATCTAAGAGTGAGAGTGTAAAAATTGATGTCCAAAACCCTAGAACTTAAGGAGTATAAATACCCCTACAATCCACTAAGGGAAAAAAATGCTAGCTAAAAGAAGTACAACACAAGGAGTGCATGCTCCTCCACGTGGAACGTCCAAAATTGGCAAAAGGGAATATTCCTAAGGATCCGCGTAGAGCTCTCTGAAATGCGTCAGAGGGGACACGTGGAGGCCTTAGAGTGAAGACACGTGGAGATGGTGCTTCTGGTCCGTCCAGGGCTCGACGAAGGAATAAACGGTGAGGCCTCGATGTCAAAATTAGTGTCTAGACCTCGACAATAGTCTTGAAGCTTGGAGTCCGCAGAAATCACCCGGAAAGCATGTGTTTTTGCATATTTCTCCTTTTTGGCATTGATCTGCGAAATAGATGGAAATAAGAGCAAATTAGCAGTATCATGCCATAAATCAAGGTAAGAATGAAGGAAAAAATATGCATAAAATACACACTATCAATCACATAGTCATAACAAGACTTACTATTCTTCTTTTCTTTTTTTCTTCATTGGCCTTTGGCCATGGCATATATATTTTTTTTCTTTCCTTTTTTCATTCATTTGCATTGCACAATTTCACAAAGCTTTTGCCTTTATTCTTTTGGGCACAACAACTCCCAGAGTTTTTTATTTCCTTTTCCTTGTTTCTTCATAAGATTTTCCTTTTTTAAGAGGTTCTAAACAAGTTAACATATGAATGAGTTTTCACGCAAAATACCATGGTACTAGTTTCGGCTCTTAAGGGGTTAGTAAACTATCGATAACCAAAAACTTATGAGGGTGAGTGATAAGAGCTTGGTTATGATTTGGAAGCTTGAACGGATCTAGTCCTCTTTGAGAGGTTGATGTTGATGAACGGATGGAAGATTGATGGAGCGACGATGGATATTGCGGAAGTGATATATAATAATGATACTCGATGAATGGATGATAAACGTTTGATGTCTAATTTCGATAGATAGATAACAATATTGAACTCACAACTACAACAAACCATCCTAGCAACTAGACTAGGCAACCTTGTTACATTAGATGCAAGGATCTCTAACTCTAACTTGACCCTTCCAATAACAAGATTGGACAACCCAAGGTTTAGAGAAGATGAATATAGATGATGGTTTTACGAACCCTAATGCTATGCCTAGGTAGTGTCCTTTGAAGAGATAACTTAGAATTCAAGACCCCTAACAAATGGTCTATCTCTAACTATTTATAGTTATTACAAAACATAGCTGGAAGTCACTTAAAATCCCAAAATAAGCCATATAGACGGAGCTGGCGGTATGCCGCTAGCTTCGCTGCCCAAAATAATTCACAATACCGAAGCTAGCGGTATACCGCCAGTGGGTGAGCGGTATGCCGCTAGCTTCGTTGCTCAAAATTCCAATTTAATTCCAAAATGCTGAAGCTAGCGGTATACCGCCATCACTTGATTAGACTTGCTTGCAATGCTCGTATGGGCGTTGGCGTGCACACACGTGGTCCAACCTTCCCGAGCCTCTAAGCTGTCCTCTTCATCTCTTAGGGCCACTGTTCCTTTGCTCCTCGTGAAGTAGCCATGTGTTCCCGTGCTCGTATCATCCCCTCCCCCTTTGAGAGGATTTGTCCTCGAATCCATACACACGTCCTCTTCAAGCCCTTCATCATCACCTACAAAGTAAGGAGACAAGTCATTAATATTGAACGTAGGACTAACATTACCAAAAGAAGAAGGAATGTCAAGATGATAAGCATTGTCGTTAATTTTCTCCACAATGAGAAATTGACCATCTCCCCGTTGGCTAAGCTTACCTTTCCGCTGGGCGGGAAAACGATCCTTCCTCAAGTGAAGCCAAACCCATTGGCCGACTTCAAATGATTGTATGCGGCGGCCCGAATTGAGCTTATGCATCAACTTGGTATTTATAGCCTCTATGCGATCCTTAGCCTTCTCGTGCAATTTCTTCACCATGGTTGCCTTTTCCTCGCCATCTAAGCTAGCACAATCACTCAAATAAATAGGCAACAAGTCTATGGGGGTGAGAGGATTAAATCCATAGACAAGTTCAAAAGGAGAGAAATGAGTGGAAGAGTGTATGATGCGATTGTAAGCAAATTCAATGAAAGGAATGCAATCATCCCAAGCTTTGGCATATTGTTGAATCATAACGCGCAATATTGTACCTAAGGTTCTATTAACAACTTCAGTTTGGCCATCCGTTTGTGGATGACAAGAGGTAGAGAGTAAAAGTTTTGTGCCAAGCTTAACCCACAACACACGCCAAAAATGACTAAGGAACTTATCTCTATCACGAACAATTGTCTTAGGCATACCATGCAACCTAACAACTTCTTGAAAGAAAAGATTAGCAATGTGAGATGCATCATATGTAGTGTGACATGGAATGAAGTGTGCCATTTTTTAAAATCTGTCCACTACCACAAACAATAAATCCTTGCCCCGTTTGGTTCGGGGAAGGCCAACAACAAAATCCATAGAAATGTCACACCAAGGATGAGATGCAATGGGTAAAGACATGTAACTTCCATGATCTAAAAATTTATATTTGGCACGTTTGCAAGCAAGGCACTTATCAACAAAATGTGCAACATCAGAGTTCATCTTAGGCCAAAAGAAGTGTTCCCTAAGCATGCAAAGTGTCTTTTCTATGCCAAAATTGATACGATCCTCGCTACCCTTGATGTGATCTTAGATAACTAGGACGTGTTGAATTGACGATTGTTTTTGGAAGGTTTGAAGTTGCGCAAAATTTATCTCAATCTCTCATTTTCTAAGTAAGGCACACCGGAATCAACCTTTGTACCGCCGATCTCCAAGTTGAGGGTGAACAACGCTTGATGAAGTAAGGTACACAAGGAGTCCACCTCTGCACCGTCGATCAACAAGTGAGGTTCGCAAGGATAAGGTTTGCTAGGAGTCCACCTAACTAGTCGCCACCTTAGGTTTTGTTCGAGTCCACGAACAGAAAATGGGAGTCCACCCAAGACAATAGTCTTAAAAATCATTTTGATCAAAATTCAGCATTATTTATTAATGAAGCCAATCAGACATATATAGGTAAATCCTAGTACAAGTTTAAGTATAATTACAAGTTCTAATACTAGTAGGAATAGAAAACCTAATATAAGTAGAAATAGAACTTCTAACTAGCTAAGTAATCTAATTATTAATTACAAATAATTACAATAATCATTCTAGAAGCTCTAGAAGTGATTCGCACGGCTGGGCTTCAAGTTGGGCCGCAATCCTCAAGTTACGAGCTGTCTTGCGTTCATACTGCGCAACAAAATGTTGACCTGTGCTAACTTTCAATTGGCTCGTCCGATTTACCTGAAACCTATTCCAAACGAAAGCTAACATCCAAAAATAGTAAGATGGTTCTCATATTCCTGGTCCAGGATGAACAGGTCCGAAATAATTTTGGAAGAGTTGACTGACGCGTTTTGAAGTCTGAATCCGAGTAGGACTATGTCCGCTAAAATGTACCATAGGACTTTCTCTCAAACGGCTCGTGCGTTTGGGCTCAAATTTGGACACAAGATCTTTAAAATCTTGAAGTTTAGTAATCCAAGTTGATCGTAAGTGTTTGACCTAGTTATGACCAAATTGGCTCGGACACAGTCGCCGGTTACGCTTGTGCGTTGTCCTCTCGACAGCTAGAATGTCACCATGAGCCATCTTGCAATCCACTTGTCCAAATTGTCTCAAACTTGGCCACGATATTTCTAAGATATTAATCGGTCTTGTATTTACTTTGGTTGCCCGATTGAACCCTCGCTTCCATGTCTTGGCTTGGTCGGATGTGAAGCATTGTGCTAGGAGCTTCCAAGCCACCTTCCATGTCATCCTTCACCTAATGGCTTGATCCAGCAGCGTATCTTGCCCTATCTCCATATTTAGAGGTTGTATTAACCTCCCTTGAGGCTTTGTAATCTCCTTGGCTCGATGTATTCGTCCATCTAGCCCTTACTGCTTGGTGTGTGTGTATGGCGGGGCTAGGATCGTATAAAAAATGACCCATTAAACCACCCCCATGTGCTTCCTTAACAAGTAACTCTCTAGTGCTACACTTAAGAATGCATAATTAACCCTTGCGGAAAATAAAATCATCATGCAACATGAACTTATCGTGAGCACCATTAGAGCAAGCAAGGTAGACATCTCCAAAATCAGCATCATGAGCATATAATGAAATGAGGTGTGTAAACCCTAAGATGCGAGAATGAAGAGTATTCAAGAGAGCATACCTTCGTGAGAGAGCATCCGCCACAATGTTCTCTTTGCCCTTCAAGTACTTGATGTGATAAGAAAAATGCTTGATGAACTCCATCCAAGAGGCGTGGCGCTTGTTGAGCTTCCCTTGTCCCTTCAAATACTTCAGACTTAAGTGGTACGTGTGTACCAAAAACTCCTTGGGCAAGAGATAGTGTTCCCAAACATCAAGGGTACGGGCTAGGGCATAGAACTCACGGTCATATGTACAATAGTTGAGTTGAGGATCCTTTAACTTCTCACTAAAGTAAGTGATGCGATCACGGGTCCAAGAATCCGACATTTTGGCCAAAGGAACGACCATGGGCAACCGAACTTTACAAATGATCAAAAACCATGCCCACGGTTGAGGTTCAAGCGCCAAATCCTCACAATCCTAGGCCTAGACGCACGGAATTCCCAAGAAGGCCGAGAAAGCCATGACGTAGAGGTGTGTCTAACCCAAGCAAGTCACCAGGCCACGCACACTCATTCCAAGGCCTTGGCAACAAATGCTCCATCTATGCAAGTCAGAATTGTGTCGTCTAGTCTCCACCAGAATATGGACAAGTAAATGGTTCCCGATTTGAGAGATCAGAAGCTTGATGGAAACTTCAAGATGTTAGCTTTCATTTGGGACAAGTTGCAGGTCAATCGGACGGGTGGATCAAAAGTTAGGCTACTCGACATTTTGGCGCGCAGGAAGGAAAATGCTAGCGTGATCACGGTTAGGCCTAACCGTGAATCACGCTACCTTCTGATGTGGGAGCTGATCCTTGGGTGCCTTACCGTGATCACGGTTCGTTCTAACCGTGAATCACGGTAGGAGTTGTGTCGAGCGTGATCACGTTTAGTCCTTAACGTGAATCACGCTACCTTCGGGAGTAATTCGAGTTTTGTGGAGCATCCTTACCGTGATCACGGTAAGGACTAACCGTGATCACGTTAAGGAGATTTTGGCTAACGTGATCACGTTAGCCTCTTAACGTGAATCACGTTAACCTCTATTTTGGGACGAATTTTGGGCTTTTCAAGCCCAATTTGTGTACAAGCTATAAATAGGTTTCTTCTTTCTTTCTTGAAGGAGCTTAGACATTTGGTTGATGTTTGTAAAGTGAGATTACTCCTTTCTCTTATCATCCTAAGCCTTGGCTCATCACTTTAATTCCTTGAGAGGGATCGCTTGAGTTTGAGATTACTCCTCCCGATCTCTCTCCGGGAAATCAAAGCTTGTAATTGTATTGATGATTTTAGTGAATGAAATACATATTTTCCTTGGTTGATCATCCATAGAAACGAGTCTCAATCTTGGCCCTCGGAGTATATCTTGATCAAGCAATCGTTCGTGTGATTGTCGCTACTTTGTGTGTGCTCATCTCCGTCCCTTCCTTCCTTCTTCTAAATCCCGGTAACTCTCATCTTTCCATCACTCTTTTATGTACTTTCTCCGCTGCAACTCGTAAATCTTGTGTCTTTTCTTCTTATGGTCATAGTTGTCGCTAGATAATTCGATTCGGCTAGATCCTCTGTAAGCTCCATTGTAATCCGGCCTAATAGCCCTAGGCAGGATCGCATCAAGTGGTAGCGGAGCTTTTGGCCGCCTATCGAATTTTTCTAGTTTTCTTCAAAAGTGTTAGAACCTTCCTTTCTTGATATCTTGAGTTTAGTTGGTTATTTTAGATATATATTTCAAGTGAGCTATTGATTGTTGGTTGTGATCACTTTGGCAAAATTAAAATTTTGAAATCTTGAGAAAATCATTTGGGTGTGTTCTTGGTGTTCATCTTGAGTTCTTGGTGTTCTTGGCTCTTAACACTTTTTGATCCAAAATTAATACACAAAAGTCTTGACCAAGTGTTTAGCCAAATAATTAATTAAATTCCCCTCACTTGGCCGGCCAACACATACACAAGAGTCAAACATCCTCATCCTTTGCATTAAATGCAACAAGCCAACTCACCCTAGTCTTTTTGACAATTTGACCAAAGGAACCAACATTCCTAACTAAATAATTCAAGTCCAACTAAATAAACTCACTTCTTCCTCAAGGACAGCACGTCCTCTTCCTTTCCTAGTGTCCAGCTGTCCTTTTCATTTTATTTAAGTCTTAAACTCAAGTCTTAAACCACTAAAATACTAAACTTGAGTTTTAATCTTTCTTGAGTCCTAAGCTTAAAATATTCAAGTCCTAAACCTCAAATCTTTTTCTTTAAAATTCTGAAATACTTCCTTGAGTCTTTTACTCCTTTAAACCAAATAATTCCAGCTTTCTTCCCTTCCAACGGAAAATTCAAAGTTTTCCCTCAAAACTGAAATTTTGAATTTTTTCTTTGGAATTTTGCATTTTTTTTCCAGCTTTCTCTCGAGTCTCTTGTTTAATCCTTCCTCCTCTTGTTCTAGTCTTGAGCACTTGCGAAGGTAATTGTTGACGAATTGCTTGATTCGAATCATAAGTTTGTTTGCGGCAACAAGTTGTGTGGTGAGCAAGCTTTGTGGGTGGATGTATTGAGCGATTTGTGAGGCTATCTTTTGCGAGTGATTAAACACGAGTGTTAAACACGTGAGGGAGAGAATTATTTTTCTAACCCTTGTTTAAGTGTGCAGGTACACGGAGAACGCGAAGTTGAGTGTTTGTGAGCACGTATTTTTCGAGTGACCTAAACACCTAAACACGAGTGTTTAAACACGTGAGGGAGAGATTATTACTAACATCTATATATATATAGTTGTTCAACTTTTCAGGCACAATGTCGCAAGATAGTGATCGTGAATCTTGTGACCAAGAAGAGTACTATGATGATGATACTTCACAATGCCATGATGACGATAGTGGTTATGAATCGTACGGTGATGCTAGCGACCACTCCAATGATGATGAGGATTTTGAACCAAGTGGTGAAAGTGGTGACGAGTCATGTAGTGAAGCTAGTTGCAAATTTGATGATGATGAGCATTTTGAACCGTGTGATGAAATTGGCGATGAATATAGCATTGATAGTGAGGATAAGTGCCAAGATGAAAGTGGAGCAACTTATAGCGAGGGTGAAGACCATGAAGAGACTTCAAGTCCTCGTCTCTTAATCCGTGGCTCAACTTCAAGTTGTAGTGAGGATGACGACGACGAAGATTTTCCAAGTCTTCACATCTCAAGCTATGGCCTCGGTTCCATTGCACACCAAAGCCTTGGCCATGGCCTTGAATCTAGAAAACACTTCATTTCCTCAAGTGTACAAGTCCGCACTAAACAAGATGGGCCGCCAAGCCGAGTTCCTCCTTCTCCTCATTCGAGAGTTCTATCTCACCAAGGCCGAACGCCTCCTCATTCTCCTCCAAGGGTTCGACCCCACCAAGGTCGTCCAAGTGAGCAAGACTTTTCTTTCGCTTCTACATTTGAGTCTACATTGGAAGCAGTCCAACCGGCCCAATTCACTCAACAACAACAACCACAACCCACTCCATCTCAATCCTTTAAAACACGTTCGAGAAATGACATTTTTGAAGGGATTGAAAGGAATGTGGCTGAGCTTCAAGCCATTGCGGCAAGGAAGAGTGAAAAACGTAAGGTTGAACAAGAGAGAAAAAGAAGAGAGCGAGAGATAAAAGAAAAGAGAGAGTGTGGAGAGAAGAAAGTAAGCGATGAGGAAAATACACGGCATGAAAAAAGTAAGCATGCCAATGAGAGTGAGTGCAACCACACCCGTGAGAATGAGTTGAGTGAGCTTATTGAGCCAAATCAATTTCAAGTTTTTGACAACCTTCTGTTTGAATTATATTATGAAAATCCGTTGTTTGAACTTGAAATTGAGGCAAAAGAAAGTGAGCAAAACAACCCCCATGAAAAAAGTGAGCATGGGTTGAGAGATTGTGAGCAAAACAGCCCGCATGAAAAGAAAGAGCATGCGAGAGAGAAACACACACATGAGAGGAGTGAATATATAGAAAAATTAAGAGAAGAGAGTGAGGAAAAGAAGCAAACTGAAATTGTGGGAGTTATTGATCCAATGAGCGTGCCTTTGTGCAATGAGGATCAATTAGCTCACTCTAACATTGACCCCTCTTTTCCTACTGTTGATGTGTCTTTCTTGCAGGAAGTTTCGAAGGGTTGTCGCGAACATACGCCCCCAAATGTTCCAAGGAGCGAAGGTGGTTATAAACCATCAATCCTCGGAGGCATTGGAAGCGAAATTGCTCAACATTGGTGCTCCCAACGGCAAGGCCTTGAGGTAAACCGCCCTCACCTTTCCGCTTTGCCCGAAAGGTACGTACCAAACCCTTCTTTGAATGCTCAATTGTTTGAGGTTGTTCAATTCACTCACCCTTATTCACATGATGAAATTTTGTATGACAACCATGTAGCATGTGATAAGGGATCATTCTTGCATTTCGTTGAGCATGACTCTTTAATCCGTGTATTGGAAAGCCCCTTGGGTACGACCTTATTTGCGTACACCAAAAACCACCTCGTACCCTTCGTCAAGCATGATCCTTCTTGGTTTGAGCATGGAGATTACTTGTGTGAAAAGTTTGTGGAGAGTGTTAAAACTCCTAATTTGTATTTCATCAAGTATGACCCTTTCTTGCTCAAACGTGCTAATTTTTGTAATTTATCGGATAGTATGTATGATTTATTTACATGTTGTTTTCATTTGGAATCCCTGATTGATTGGCATGAAGTATGGAAACAATTCTTTTGCTCCAACTTATTGAAATTTTCTTGGCCTAATTACTGCAAGGAATTGTGTTTCTTTTTGTGCCGATTGCTTGGTATTCCAAAGCATTTTGTGAATGGGCGTGTGGCTCAATTTTCTTGGCTGGTCCTTATAGGCCGCTTTGAGAAAATGACCCACCGCCTAAGTTGTTCAATGATTGGTGATACCATGCGCATTCTTAATGTTGTCCTAAAGACCGATGTGTTTAAATGTGAAAGGGATGTGCATGATTTTGAATTGAATAAACTTTGCTTTGCCAAGTGTAGCCTACATGAGTTATTTGTGGATAATATGCACTTAAATACCATGGGTATGTTGTGTGTTAGGAAAACACAAATTCTTGGCCCGAATTTGTCAAGAATTAATTGGTTTAATTCTTATGAGAAATTGTGTTTTCTCTTGCGGAATTTGTTTGGTATTTTCAAGTGCATTGTGCTTGTGTGTAGTGCTCAATTCTCTTGGCTTGTTGTGGTGAGCCGAAGAGAAAAGATAAGTTATTATGTCGGCTGTTCTACACTTTGTGATGCCATCCGTATTGTGCATGAATTTTTTCAAAATGATGTGCATCCATGTGCAATCACTATTGTTGATTTGTTCTTGGACCGACATGTGCATACGCATGCGCAATTGCGCCCTCTTGGTATCTCACCTTTGTTTTCAAGCGTTTTTAAGTTTGCAGGTGAGACGAATAAGGTCATGGATTCGAGGACGAATCCTTTTGAAGAGGGAGAGGTTGATGCGATCACGGGTCCAAGAATCCGACATTTTGGCCAAAGGAACGACCATGGGCAACCGAACTTTACAAATGATCAAAAACCATGCCCACGGTTGAGGTTCAAGCGCCAAATCCTCACAATCCTAGGCCTAGACGCACGGAATTCCCAAGAAGGCCGAGAAATCCATGACGTAGAGGTGTGTCTAACCCAAGCAAGTCACCAGGCCACGCACACTCATTCCAAGGCCTTGGCAACAAATGCTCCATCTATGCAAGTCAGAATTGTGTCGCCTAGTCTCCACCAGAATATGGACAAGAAAATGGTTCCCAATTTGAGAGATCAGAAGCTTGATGGAAACTTTAAGATGTTAGCTTTCATTTGGGACAAGTTTCAGGTCAATCGGACGGGTGGATCAAAAGTTAGGCTACTCGACATTTTGGCGCGCAGGAAGGAAAATGCTAGCGTGATCACAGTTAGGCCTAACCGTGAATCACGCTACCTTCTGATGTGGGAGCTGATCCTTGGGTGCCTTACCGTGATCACGGTTCGTTCTAACCGTGAATCACGGTAGGAGTTGTGTCGAGCGTGATCACGTTTAGTCCTTAACGTGAATCACGCTACCTTCGGGAGTAATTCGAGTTTTGTGGAGCATCCTTACCGTGATCACGGTAAGGACTAACCGTGATCACGTTAAGGAGATTTTGGCTAACGTGATCACGTTAGCCTCTTAACGTGAATCACGTTAACCTCTGTTTTGGGACGAATTTTGGGCTTTTCAAGCCCAATTTGTGTACAAGCTATAAATAGGTTTCTTCTTTCTTTCTTGAAGGAGCTTAGACATTTGGTTGATATTTGTAAAGTGAGATTACTCCTTTCTCTTATCATCCTAAGCCTTGGCTCATCACTTTAATTCCTTGAGAGGGATCGCTTGAGTTTGAGATTACTCCTCCCGATCTCTCTCCG
This sequence comes from Viola odorata, assembly GCA_963691705.1. Lineage (NCBI taxonomy): Eukaryota > Viridiplantae > Streptophyta > Magnoliopsida > Malpighiales > Violaceae > Viola > Viola odorata. The sequence continues at coordinate 44,751,115 of OY829543.1, read as the reverse complement.
GGAAATCAAAGCTTGTAATTGTATTGATGATTTTAGTGAATGAAATACATATTTTCCTTGGTTGATCATCCATAGAAACGAGTCTCAATCTTGGCCCTCGGAGTATATCTTGATCAAGCAATCGTTCGTGTGATTGTCGCTACTTTGTGTGTGCTCATCTCCGTCCCTTCCTTCCTTCTTCTAAATCCCGGTAACTCTCATCTTTCCATCACCCTTTTATGTACTTTCTCCGCTGCAACTCGTAAATCTTGTGTCTTTTCTTCTTATGGTCATAGTTATCGCTAGATAATTCGATTCGGCTAGATCCTCTGTAAGCTCCATTGTAATCCGGCCTAATAGCCCTAGGCAGGATCGCATCAGTAAGCCACGAGCTTCTTCTCTTGAATCACCATAGTACTGCTATAGAGTGCAAGGACTCCTGTACACTCCTGCTTCCCTCCTCTTCTAATTACTTGGCGGGTGATCCCATTCCTGGTAATCCTAACCAAAGAACACCTTGCTGGTTAAAGGATTTATTCTTTTGGCTGCTGTCTTGAATGGTTGTTCGCTTCCTCAATGGTTCAGGGGAAGACAACACCTAGCCCAAGCTACCTCCCAATCGAGGCCCTAGGTTGTCAATCTGGTCTGAACTATATCATTTATTTTCTACTAGCCTTCGCGAGACTAGCTGTTTACTTGGCCTATCCGATTTTGCTCGTCCCCTTCTAGGCTGACTGCAACTCTTCTCTACTAAAATCTAAGAGTGATCAAGTCTTAATTATAGCAAGTAAGTGGTTTGTTAAATCAAGAAATAAAATGATTACTGATAGTGTGTATTTTATGCATATTTTTATCTCCTTTTCTAGTCCACTTTCGACCTTGATGCTACTGATTTGCCTCTGTTTCTCTCCTTTTTGCAGATCGGGACTTAGAGAAGGAAAATCACATAAATGCACACTTTTGGCCAGATTTTGACGGATGTTGAGCGTCTAGGCCTAGCTGCCGAGCGTCTACAATTTCGACGTAGAAAAGGAAACTCCCGAAGAGGAAATCTGATAGATTCTGCCATTCATTTCCACGATCCTCCAGTTAAAGCAAGAGATCTATTTCCATTTTATGTAATTCCCTTAGATTTAGGATTTCCCTTTTTATATTTTCTATTTTTAGAATTTCCTTATTTTGTAATTTCCCTATAAGACTCTAGGATTTTAGGGTTTCGGGAGGGTTCTCTCTTCTGCCTCTTCTTCGACTTTGCTGCGCAACAGCTCTCCTCCTCTTCTTCTTCCTCTTCTTTTATTTTTATATTTATTATTTTACTTATGTTTTCTTTATGGAACTAATCCCGATTTTCTAGTAAGGACAATTGAAGGTTTTTGATTCATTCGACTGTGAGATCAGATTGTGCTTAATATATTTTTGTGCTTGTATTTATTTATTTATTATTTAAACGTCAATATTGCTTGTGCTTGATTTCTGATCTGATTTGTCGACATCTTGCCCTTGTTGTTTACCGCTATCTCTGTAGTAATAAATAACGTGAGGCTACAAAGTAGAGTATGCAACCAGATCAGAGTCACTAGGTTGCTAGTCCAATCTGACTGGAATAAATAACTAATTAGGGTAGTGCCTTGAACGTACTAGGTGTGTCTTTCCTCCTCTTCATGGGCATCTGAGTATCGTCTCCATAAATGTACCTTGGAGGATGATGGATTGTCAAGGTTACCCCATAAACGTACCTTGGGGTAACTTCTCTTACGAAGGAAAGCAGAGGACCTAAACGTGCCTGGACCCCATAGCACATCTATAAGTCAGGAATTGAATATTGTCGAATGTATGATCGATCGAATTGAAATCATAACTGGATATTTGTCTTTGCTAGGAAAGCTTTCTCTTATTTATTCTGTAATTAGTTTAATTAGTTCTAAATCTTAAATCCAAAACCCCCCCATTTTTTCTTTTATTGTTTTATTTTATATCTGGCCTTGTCTAATTTAAGTCTTCACCATTCTCTATGGATCGAACCTCTTACCACTATCTTCAATATTTTTTTGTAGCTAGTGATAAGTTGTAATTATTTTTGACAACCTCGAAAATCGATCATGAATGTTTAGATCTCATGAAGCATAAGAACATTGCTCATCAGCCCTTACCAAGAATTAGTGTTTTAGCCGGACATAGTCATGGAGAAAAATAGAATTTTATTTAGCATGAACGGGAAATAAATCCGTAAATTCCAAACTGGAAAATTACAGAGCAAAATGGAAATATTGTCTAAGGGAAAGAGAAGGAGAGAGTCGAGAGTCCCCCTCTACCAAGGCTTCTAACAATTTTTAAATCAGCTGTGAACTAGGCCTACTCGAGCTCTAACTCTTTCAAAATTCATAATTAAAACTAACTATTACAAATTCAAATAATTGTTCAAATCCGGGAAATAAAATATTATTCTGTAGTTCAAACAAGGGAGATCCATTTCGGATTCTTGCCGATAATATGCAATGCTGTAAATCCCTTGAATCTGGTTCCAATCGCAACTGCTAACCCAAATCTCCAAACTCGATCTCGTGACTCCTAACATAGCCCGTCTCTATCTTGGCTGTCTCGGCCAAGCCCCTAGCCAAGACAGTCTGATTGTCTATTTTATGCTCTAGAAATCCCTCGAATCTGGTTCCAATCGCAACTGCCAGCCCAAATCTCCAAACTCGATCTCGTGACTCCTAACACAGCCCATCTCTATCTTGGTTGTCTCGGCCAAGCCCCTAGCCAAGACAGTCTGATTGTCTATTTTATGCTCCAGAAATAGTTTTTCTCTATTTTCTGTGCCTCCAAGCAGTTCCTGCAAAAGTAGGGAGAAATGATAGAAATCAGTAGCTTCACAGTCCAATTTGCAAGGATTTAGACAGTAAAAATATGAGAATTAAATGGTCAATCAAGTTGCTAGAAGGTTAGGGTTCTTAATAGAGAGATTTCTCTAAGAAACTTGATTAGTGAAGTAGGAAATCAAAGTAAACCTGATTTCTATAGCTTCCATATAAGCTAGAAATGAAAACCATTGAATCAATGATCAAAGTTTATGAATCATAACTGGAAGTTGACTTTTGCTAGGAACTTGTTTATCACTGTTTATCTCATTCTTTTATGTTTTCTTTTCATTAGTTTAATTAGTTTTAAATTTCAGATCTAAATCCCCTTTTATTTACGTATTTATTTTTATCTGGTCTTCGTCTTGTTTTAAACCTACCCATTCTCTGTGGATCGAACTTCTTACCATTATTTGTAAATATTTGTAGTTAATGATAAGTTGAATTTATTTTTGACGGTTTCGACACCCATCACGATCCAATTTTCTTGTGGTTCTCTATTTTTCCGGTTGTACCGACCAGTTTGATCCAATTTTTATAGTTATGCTCAAAAGTACCTTAAAGCGTGACTTCATTTTTTTTAATGTATGCTTATTTTAGCCATTTTTACTGTCTATTTTTATACAATTTAGACAGTGATACTACTAATTAGAGTCAATTTCCCTCACTTTTTCAGAAAATAGCTCTAGAGACAGATTTGGAGAGAAAGGAGCAAAAATTTCTAGAAGTGGAAAAGATTTCTCTTGAGTCTTGGCCAAGAAAGAATTATGGGCCAAGAAACATCACTCTTGAGAAAGAAAGCAAATGCGTGAGACAAATTACTAGATGAGAAAGAAAACACGTTTTTACACCATGGAAGCCTTCAATTTCGAGATTTGGCTTATCTTACCTCCATAATAAAAGATATGAGGGATTTTAGGATTTCTTAAAAAAGAGATAAGATAGAAGCACGTTGGGATTCATTCAAGCAAGTCTTTGGATAAAGTTCAACATCTTTTTGTTAGAAGTTTCATCAGAATAGAAGATCAAATACAATCCCAATTTTGAATTTAGGATTTAATCAATTTCTGAGAGATAAATAAGAGGAGAAAAACTCTATTTAATCTCTTCCTTATTTTTCTTAGAGGGAGACTTTTACCTTGGATTTTATTTTATATTTTTAAGCTTTTGAATTGTTTTCTCTTCTCTTGGTCTTCCTCCTTTTGAAGACAAGAGAGAAGACGTTCATCTTTGTAAATTTTAAGTACATCTTTTATTTCTATCTAAATTTTTCGTCCTAGTAAAGGTAACTAAATTTGTGATTCTATGCATTTGTGAGATATAATTGCTATTCTTAATTTCTATGTTTGTATATCCACGCTCTCTAATTGCTTGTCAAAGCTAGTTACGAACTAAAAAGATTAAAAGTAGACAAGTAGCTCTTACAAGCTAGAGAGAACAAATATTTTGGTTAAGCCCCGACTGACAACCAAGGTTTCTTGGCTAAGAGTTATCTCCCCATTGTCAAGAATTTGAATCATGTAATGGTTACTTGCAAATGCTTTGCTTGAAGACCATGCACTACATAGGACCATTGTTATCAAACTTCGGGCATGGAAAGCATTCAATAGAATTGGTTGACGAGTGATGCTTGAAAAGTCGAGCCTAAAACTATAAATAAGGGCGTTGCATGGGAGGCAACCCATGTTTTTACTTTATTTTATTTTATTTTAAATAAATAAGGATCTTCTTCTGGTATCTACAAATGATTTTTTATATTTCTCGATAAGGTACAAAAGATGACCAAGAACATTTTCTTGGCCAAGAAAGAAGTCAAGAAGAATTGGAGTCACTAAGGTCAATAGGACAAGCCTCCTCTCCTGCATAAGACATGGAACCTGGAAACCAAAAAAAAAATCTTGGCTAAGAAATCTCTGTGGCAACCCCCGCAGCCTAGGAGCCACAACCAGAATGGATGACTGTGATTTTGGAGCCGCAGACAGAGTCAAACAAACTTCTGCAAACCACTCTATTTGAATTTACATGTCTCTCAACAAAAAAGTTTGACTCTGCCTTTCCATCACAGCCAAGTCCACCACCACAACCACCCCGACTGCTAAACTTGCCCCAGGAAGTTTCTTTCTTTTTAATTTTCTTTGCAGTATTTATCTTTTCTTAGTTTTTAGTTGTTTTTCCCATTACTTGATTGTTGGCTGTTTTGTCTTGCTCCAAACCTGCACATTGAGGACAATGTGTCTCGAACGAATTCTTTTAACGTGAACTTAGCCCACTAAACTAATTTTATTATTATTAGTAAATTTTTAATATATTATAATTAAATTATAAATTATGATGAGGTGTTTTTTTAAATGATGTGTTATTTTTAAACACTTGTCAAAATATTATTGGTTCAGTCCACCATCTTATACGATGAATTGATTTCACCTAAAAAAAATCTTCGGAGTAGAGTTCATTGAAGAAAAGAAAACTCTCATTGAGGAGAAAGCAAATATTCACAAGTAATGGTAGAAAAAAAAATCACTGATTGGACCTTGATAATTCAAAAATTCAAAATAAATGGTAAAAAAGTTAAAAAAAATTATTATTTTTATATAAAAAAATGGTGAGAAAACATAAAAAATATAGTAGAGCCCAATTCATTGAAGAAAATGAAAAATATTACTGAGAAATTGAATATATATATATATATATAATTCAAAAGGTTAAAGTATTATTTTTAATTGTCATAGGTCATGCCATATTTATTACATTTTTGTCTAAATTTTACATTTTTTTTAAACATTGTTTTACCACAATTATCCTTAGTCCCACTCAATTTAGGCCTAAGCCAATATAATTTTTTTGCATTTAATTTTCCTTTTTCGATAATTTTCCAAATTGTTTAGTGAAGAGTCTATCATATTTGTTATATTTTTTCTTTAATATTTTTTGCATTTTTCTACCTAAGTTTTTGATTTTTGAACTTAAAAAAAGCTGCAATTTTTAGAAAACTATAAAGTTTATATTACAAACTTTAAAATTATAGATCGAAAGTGGAAAACATTATAAACTTTAAGATTTTTTATAACTTTATTCTTCTTTTTTACAATTTTTTTAAGATCCTTGTTTTTATCCTTTTTATTTTCTCCCTCTCATTGATTGTATAGCTATTCTTTTGTTTTCTTCTCTGCCATTTTTATGGCAGCAAGATAGAGGACTGTCTTGTCTAATAATGCTCGCACACACAAGTTGCTCGTAGATTTTACCATGAAGCAATTATTATGTTGGAGATTATTTATCTTTGTAAATAATCAAACAAAGTCAGTGGTTCATATTTGTGAATATATTTTTGTATGCTAGTTCCATTTTACACACCTTACAAGTGATAGTGGCAATAATTATTTTGGAGTCTTGTTGGAGAGTCAGTCTGTAATGATGTTCTAAATATTTTAAATCATAATGTTGACCGTTCTGTTTTGAATCATACATTCATTACTCTCATCCCTAAAGTCGCAAACCCACAAGATTGTTTCCACTTTAGGCCTATTAGTCTGTGTAATGTTATCTTCAAATTGATTACTAAAGTCCTAACCAATAGACTGAAACTTTTTCTCCTTGACATTGTTTTGGAGAATCAGAGCGCATTTGTTCCTAACAGGTTGATTACTGACAATGCTTGTGTTGCACAAGAAATTTTCCATGCTATGCAGACAAGGCGGTCGGCGAGGGGCTGGATGAGCCTAAAGCTTGACATGAGTAAAGCCTACGACAGGTCGAGTGGAACTATCTTAATCACATCCTTCGTAAGCTTGGTTTTAATGACGGATGGGTAGATCTGGCTATGCGATGTATTTCTACAGTCTCGTACTCCGTTCTCATCGAAGGGTGTCTGGGACCGATTTTCAGACCCCAACGTGGCCTTAGAGAGGGTGATCCTCTATCTCCCTACTTTTTTATCTTATCTACAGAAGGGTTATCAGCTTTGCTGCACGAGGCGAATCAGCGTCAAGTACTCCATGGTTTTTCAGTAAGCTGCGGGGGCGTCTATTAGCCACCTTCTATATGCTGATGACAGTTTGATCTTCGCGAGGGCCGTTCCGGGGGAAGCTGAGGCAATAGTCTGTATTTTAAAAACCTATGAGCCATCCGGTCAATCGATCAACCTGGCTAAGTCCAAGGTTGCTTTCAGTAGGAATGTGAGGGGGGAGGTTAGGGCAACTATTCAACGCTAACTTTGGGTGACCTTGGTACACTACCACCAGAAATATCTTGGTCTTCCGACAAGTTTTGGGCGATCAAAGAAAACTATTTTCTGTAACGTCCGGGACCGGTTGTGCAAGCAACTGACTGGTTGGAAGGAGAAAAATCTGTCACAAGCTGGAAAAGAAGTGTTGCTGAAGTCGATGGCATAGGCAATCCCCACATATTTAATGAGTTATTTTGAGATGTCATGTGGAGTCTGTGAGGAGATGGAGCGAGCGATGAGACAATTCTGGTGGGGAGAAAATGAGGATCGTCACAAAACCAGCTGGATATCTTGGGATGTTCTTTGCAAATCTAAACAAAAGGGCGGGTTGGGATTCCGTAAGCTAAGAGAGTTCAATTTCGCCTTGCTGGTAAAGCAAGGATGGAGGATCATTCAGCATCCACAATCTCTTATTGCGAGGGTCCTAAAAGCCAAATATTTCCATTCTGGGAGCTTTCTGGACTCCTCTCTGGGGCCACGCCCCAGTTATGTTTGGCGGAGTTTTTTAGCTGGGTGGGACTCGGTTGCGACTGGTTGTTTATGGGGGGTGGGAAATGGCGAGCAGATCCGTATCTAGACTGATCCATGACTCCCTTGCTCCGCCACAGGCACAACCCAGTCTCCCATCTCTCGGCTACCAGCTGATACAAATGTCCGAGATCTCATTGACCAATAGTTGGGTACTTGGAAGACATCTCTGGTTCATGAGATTTTTTCACCCGGAGAAAGTGAAGCTATTTTAGCTATGCCGCTTAGTCTGTTTCGTCCACCGGATAGACTTTTTTAGCGCTTCTCTCCATTGGGGTGCTATTCGGTTAAGAGTGGACATCACTCACTACTACAGGATTTTTCTAGTGAGGGGGAGCCTGCGGGGGGTGGTAGTTGCTGGACTTCTGATTGGATGTTTATATTTGATGTTTTGTCTCTCTTTCTCTTATGAATTGAGAGTATTTTTCTGGTTCTTTTGGCCATTTACTTTCCTTTTCCTTTATTCAGACTTGAAAGATCATTAGAGAGGAAAAGAAGTAGAAAGGGTGAAAGATAGAGCTTTTCCAATCAAGGCATTTTTGAAGGTTTTTCGTGAAAGTCATCCCGTCTCCATCCCTAGGCCTAGGGATGGATCATCTGCGCTGGTGTATTTCTGGGCAGTCTGGCCATGTTTATGAGCGTCAAGGTTTATTTTATTTCTTAGTGCTATTCTTGTCTCCTGGGCGTGCTAGACAACTTCTCAACTCCACTGCCTCGTGTTCCTTCATTCCTTTGACTCAAGAATGTCTTGGAGACTCCATGAGAATATATTCCATCTCTTCTTAGTGCTAGACAAGAATATATCTTGTCTCTTCCTTGTTTTTGGAGCTGCATGCTTGCAATTAATTTATCTTTGAGTGCTTGCTCCTTGGGGAAGTGGGAGGAGAGAATGGTTGAGCTATAGAGAGTGAGGATTTTCGTCCAAGAGGGAGGACGGACAGAGGGAAAGAAGGATAGCAAGGAGCAACGGGCTGCTGCACATCTTCATCATCATTTTCCAGCATTTCCTACCTTTGAACAATAAGTTTTATTTTGTAATTTTAATTATGTATTGTAGCTAAACTCCTCTGATTCTTGGTAGAGATTAGAGGTTGACTATCCATGTTATTGTGAGACTTTGTTGAACTTAATATGAATGTTTTTGTATTTCTTTCTTTCTCATTTAAATGTCAAATTCGTTCTTGTTGAATTTAAAGCTTGATCAACTTGTGATTTGATTTGAATGAGTAATGTCAGTTTCATTTATGTTAGAGTTAATCCTGCATTAAGTGAAGATTAAGTAGACAACTAGTGAATAATTGGCATAAGACTTGTCATTAGAAACTAGGAAGAAAGAAAGAACAGGTTCTGGGCTGAGTACGTTCGTCTCAAGACCTTGAGATGGGTTTCCCGTGTGTTTACAATTTTCCAGCAACTCTTAGGAAAACCTTGAGAATTTGTTAGGAAAGTTTGGGTCATTATTAGAGTGTCTCTTTTAATTGGCTTGTATAGGGGGAAACGTGGGAATTTAGAGTGTCTCTTGTTCCTTTAACATCTTTATAAATCCATTTCAGAAAATGTTTTGTCAATGATTAATTGCAAAGGATAGTCACCTCGGTTAAATCTCTACCAAGGATTATTTCTCTACCTCTGATTTCACTTATATTTCCAGTTGTATTTTGTGCATGCTACTTTCACTCACTGATTTTTATTCAAGTACTGTTTTTAGTTTGGTTTTAATTGCAAAACTCCCCCCAACTTTGTTCCAATTTGGTTTTTACAAGAAAAATAAGAATTATTCAAGATTTCCTCCCTGTGGATTCGATCCTCTCATCACTATCTACATTTTATTTTGTGGTTTAGCACTGAGTTGAACTTACATTTATGCAGAGCATGTGACGCCTCTGTCATAAATTGGCGCCGTTACTGGGGAGGTAACGAGTTCTAATTTTCATTTTTCTTGTTCATGACCAGGTCCAGTAATTCACAACCACTACCCTACGTTCCTGAGATTACAAGAGTTGAAACAGCAATCAGATTATCGAAGAGGAAGTTTAGCGAATATTCATATTCTGGGTCAAATTCAGAAGCTGAGGGGAGTCCATCCCAAGGCCTTGGGATAGACTCAGAATCAGAACCTGAAGCAGAACCTGCACAACTAGAGATGGCTAATCCACCTGAACCAACCCTTCGGGAGCTCAATCAAGGAGCCGAACAGGAGTCCTTCCTATGTATTAACTACCGCCCAGTACCAAATGACTGGGCCGTGAAATCAAATGTCATGCACAACCTCAGCAAATTCCGAGGACATGCATCCGAAAACCCTTACAAACACCTCCAGAAATTTCAATTTGAATGTGATGCTCTAAAACCAGCTGGAGTGAGTCTTGAAAGGGCCAAGTTAAGAGCTTTTCCATGGTCTTTGGAGGACTCAACCAAGAATTGGTTTTTCAGTCTTCCACACAACTCTATCAACACTTGGGCTGACATGGCTGCTACCTTTCTAAAGAAATATTGGTCAACTACCAAGGCTGGAGCAGCTAGGAAAAGTCTTGTTTCCATTCAGCAACATGGTAATGAGTCCTTTGGGGAATATCATCAAAGATTTAAAGACCTTCAAGAGGTCTGTCCAACCCATGGAGTGCCTGAACAATCACTCATTCAATACTTTTATGATGGCATGAGCATTAAGGATAAAGAAAAGCTTGATTCAGCTGCTGGAGGAGCCTTGTTAGACTTGACACCCAGTCGAGCAAGAGCTCTCATTCAAACCTTGGCGGATAATTGTCAACAAAATGGGATTTGTGACCGTTCAACCTCAACAAATGGGATGAACGTGGCTGCCATAGAGAGACACATGGAAGAAGTCTCTGCATTTATGAAGAATTTTCTAGCTACCATTGCTCAAATTCAGCAAATTCCACCACAGCAAATTGTACCTTGTGGAGTTTGCTGCCAAATTGGACATGTGACTCATGAGTGCCCTCTCATTGCAGACCCTCTAGAGCAAGTCAATGCTGCCATGCCACAGCAAGAAAATGTGCACCCCAATACCAGTAATCCAGGCTGGAAGAACTACCCTCACTATGGGTAGGGACCAAATCAGCAACAACTTCCGTTTGAGTGGAGGAATTTCCAGTCTAGACCCCAGCAAAATTATCAAAATAACCAACCAAATCAGCAGCCTACTCAACCACAAGTACCTCAGTTACCACCACCTCAACAACCTTTGCAATTACCAGCACCACCACAGATACCCATTGAAGAAACACTTAAGCAATCCTACAATCATTACATGCAACTTTACAAGCAAACCAAGCCACCATTGCAGACCTCCAGAAGCAAGTGTCGCAGCTTGCTATGAACCAGCAAAATGCCTCTGGACAGCTGCCATCAAACACTGTTGATAACCCAAGGCACGGACTGAATGCGATCACTTTGAGAAGTGGGAGAGATTTACCTCCCAGGGAACATCCATCCCTAGGCCTAGGGATGGACAAACCAGAAACCAGTCCATAAATCCAACCAGAAATCTTGCCCGAAAATCAACCAAAAATTCAGCAAGAAGCACCTGCACCAGTTGAGCAACCTTCTGCCCCTGCAGGACCTCAGGTTATTCCTTTTCCCTTTCCAGAAAGGCCCTTAAAAGCCAAGAAGGAAAGGGATGACAAGTTAATTCTTGATGTTTTTCGAAAAGTTGCTATAAATGTTCCTTTGTTGGATTTGATTTCTCAAGTGCCTAAATATGCTAAATTCTTGAAAGAATTATGTACTAACAAGAAAAAGCTTGAAGGGATTGAAAGGGTGAACTTAAGTGAAAACGTTTCAGCAATGCTTCAACAAAGACTTCCCGAAAAATGCAAAGACCAAGGTACGTTTTCAATACCTTGTAAAATAGGAAGTAAAGAGATACAAGATGCACTGTGTGATCTAGGTGCAGGTATTAATGTCATGTCTCTGTCCACATTTGAAACTCTGAATATAGGATCTCTTAAGGAAACTAGAGTGGTAATCCAACTTGCCGATAGATCCATCATCCACCCCGTAGGTGTGCTTGAAAATGTTTTAGTGCAAGTAAATGATTTTGTGTTTCCTGTGGATTTTTATATAGTTGATATGAAGAATAAGAATGTGCTCAAAACCACTGATGTGATCTTAGGAAGACCCTTTTTAAGAACAGCTAGAGCAAAAATTGATGTCTATGATGGATGCTTAACCTTTGAATTTTGTGGTGAAACAATTAAATTCAACATGTATGATGCCATGAAACATCCCAATGAGGTTCATTCTGTGAATTTTATAGACATTATTGATCCTTTTGTAGAGGAAATTGCTGATATTAATTCTAATGAACCTCTTGAGTATGTTCTTAGCAAGGGATTGACCAAGAAAAAATTGGGAGAATTGCAAGGCCGGATCGATGTCAAATCTGAAATCAGTGACTTGGTTATGGAACTGGACATGCTCCAAGTTCCAGCAGGTACTTTGAAAACAATTGAGATATCAGATAAAGTCACTAAACTCAAACCTTCGATTTTGCAGGCCCCCAATTTGGAACTCAAGAAACTGCCAGACCACCTGAAGTACTCATTCCTAGGCCTAGGGATGAGTCTACCGGAACCAAAGACAAATTCCATTTTCAAGGTTAATGGCCAACGCTTGAAGCCATTTTATGAAGGATTTCAAACTCACATCGTGGAGAGCACCACACTTGGGTTACCTCATGATGATGCCATTTGAACCAGCACCACATAGTCGAGTCCGAGACTATAAACGGGGACGCTACATGGGAGGCAACCCATGTCATTTCATGCCTTTTCCTATGATCGTTCAAGGCAACTTGAATGGATTTCAGTCAGGCCTATCCCAAGGCCTTGACATGGACACTCAGACCCAGTGTCCAATTTTCCAAATTCCACCGCCCAGATTTTAGTCCTCCACGACCAGCAGCAGAGTAGTCGCATCCAGCAGAGGATCCTTGTAGTTCTGGAGCGTGCATTCCCAGCTCCGGCCCCGCCCAATCCTTGATCACTGCCCTCTCGGTTTTAATTTCCTTTTCTTATCCTTTTCTTTTCTGTTATGTTTTTATTGTTTCTGTTTTCCTTTGTTTGTTGTTGTTCTCTCTCACATTGAGGACAATGTGTCCTTCAAGTGTGGGGGAGACACTTTCGTGTTTAATTTTGTGTGTTCGTATGCATGTTTATTTGATTTTAATTTTTATGCATGATCAGTTTGTTTGTTTTTCAGTTTCCTTAGTTTTTCCTATTTCTTCTGCATGTTTATTTTAATAATTTATGCATGTGTATTGCTTGTTTTCAGTCTTTGTTTGAGTGGTTTTTTCTCTTTTGTGTTTCGCACCCCTTTGTATGAAAATCAATCTCAAGGCTGAACTCTTGCAAATACTTGTCCAATCAACTCTTTCTTGCAGTTCTGAACACTTCCTATATTACAATGTGTGCATTTATTTACATAGAAGTATGATGAGTATTGCTGTCCTAAGAAATGCTTTGCTAGAACTGAACTGCCGTCTCCATCCCTAGGTCTAGGGATGAGGATCCTATCCTCTACACTGCTGTCAGTTTTTAATTTATGCTCGCATGTGTACCCCCTTCAATTTCCTTGTGTGTGGTCTCTCTTCATGCCCTCTGGATTGCACGATGTTGGTGGTTCGGCACCATCATCCCATCTTGGAGAAACTTCCATTCGGTTGTGTGCTAACCCCTTATTTTGGGCCGATCATAGCACCATGGTGAGAGACAAGTTTGCATGCGTATGTGCTTGAGTTCGGAAAAAAAAAAAGAAAAAAAAATGGGAGTGTGGAATGAAGGAAGGTTGAAAAGAAAAAGAAAGATGATTGCGGAAGAAGAAAAGAAGGAAAGAAAAAAAAAAGAGAAAAAAATGCAGCAAAGAATAAAAAAATAGAATAAAAGAAGTGAAGAAAATAAAAGAAGCCTTTGGCTCACTTTGTGTTTTAATTTTGTTCTTCACTTGTTGTTTGTGCTTTTAATTATTCTTGCATGAGTGTCAGCAGCAGTGTTTGGATTTAGAGCCAAAGGAGGAGAGACAGAGGTTCTAGGATTGAATTTCTTGGTTTGACAGCATGCTATCATACCCCTATATAAATATTTGTGCATTTGTGATGTTTGGAGTGTTTAGCATTGCTTGAAGGAGTTGATTCTTGAAGTTTTTGTATGAGTTCAGTCCAGCGGTGGATTTTCCGTTCAAGGGGGTGTTGTTTGTGTGTTTTCTTTGTTTTGTGTTCATGCTTGGGGGCAAGCATGGTTTAAGTGTGGGGGATTTGATTGGATGTTTATATTTGATGTTTTGTCTCTCTTTCTCTTATGAATTGAGAGTATTTTTCTGCTTCTTTTGGCCATTTACTTTCCTTTTCCTTTATTCAGACTTGAAAGATCATTAGAGAGGAAAAGAAGTAGAAAGGGTGAAAGATAGAGCTTTTCCAATCAAGGCATTTTTGAAGGTTTTTCGTGAAAGTCATCCCGTCTCCATCCCTAGGCCTAGGGATGGATCATCTGCGCTGGTGTATTTCTGGGCAGTCCGGCCATGTTTATGAGCGTCAAGGTTTATTTTATTTCTTAGTGCTATTCTTGTCTCCTGGGCGTGCTAGACAGCTTCTCAGCTCCACTGCCTCGTGTTCCTTCATTCCTTTGACTCAAGAATGTCTTGGTGACTCCATGAGAATATATTCCATCTCTTCTTAGTGCTAGACAAGAATATATCTTGTCTCTTCCTTGTTTTTGGAGCTGCATGCTTGCAATTAATTTATCTTTGAGTGCTTGCTCCTTGGGGAAGTGGGAGGAGAGAATGGTTGAGCTATAAAGAGTGAGGATTTTCGTCCAAGAGGGAGGACGGACAGAGGGAAAGAAGGATAGCAAGGAGCAACGGGCTGCTGCACATCTTCATCATCATTTTCCAACATTTCCTACCTTTGAACAATAAGTTTTATTTTGTAATTTTAATTATGTATTGTAGCTAAACTCCTCTGATTCTTGGTAGAGATTAGAGGTTGACTATCCATGTTATTGTGAGACTTTGTTGAACTTAATATGAATGTTTTTGTATTTCTTTCTTTCTCATTTAAATGTCAAATTCGTTCTTGTTGAATTTAAAGCTTGATCAACTTGTGATTTGATTTGAATGAGTAATGTCAGTTTCATTTATGTCAGAGTTAATCCTGCATTAAGTGAAGATTAAGTAGACAAATAGTGAATAATTGGCATAAGACTTGTCATTAGAAACTAGGAAGAAAGAAAGAACAGGTTCTAGGCTGAGTACGTTCGTCTCAAGACCTTGAGATGGGTTTCCCGTGTGTTTACAATTTTCCAGCAACTCTTAGGAAAACCTTGAGAATTTGTTAGGAAAGTTTGGGTCATTATTAGAGTGTCTCTTTTAATTGGCTTGTATAGGGGGAAACGTGGGAATTTAGAGTGTCTCTTGTTCCTTTAACATCTTTATAAATCCATTTCAGAAAATGTTTTGTCAATGATCAATTGCAAAGGATAGTCACCTCGGTTAAATCTCTACCAAGGATTATTTCTCTACCTCTGATTTCACTTATATTTCCAGTTGTATTTTGTGCATGCTACTTTCACTCACTGATTTTTATTCAAGTACTGTTTTTAGTTTGGTTTTAATTGCAAAACTCCCCCCAACTTTGTTCCGATTTGGTTTTTACAAGAAAAATAAGAATTATTCAAGATTTCCTCCCTGTGGATTCGATCCTCTCATCACTATCTACATTTTATTTTGTGGTTTAGCACTGAGTTGAACTTACATTTATGCAGAGCATGCGACGCCTCTGTCATACTTCTCTATGGAAATTTCGGATCCCTCCAAAGATTAAGATTTTCTCTTAGAGACTGTTACGTGATGGGCTGCCCACAAAGGCGAATCTGGTGCAACGATGTATTGAGGGAGAGGATAGATGCCCTCTCTGCCAACAAGTAGCAGAGATAGCGGACCATCTTTTCTTACACTATGTCGGGTCGACTAATATCTGGTGGCTTAGTCACATACCATCTCAGCATCTGTTTTCTCCTATTGCAATTATAAGTGACTGGCTCGGCATGTTGAAGGATACAATCTCAACTACTCTGTTGGAAGAAGTGCTCTCCATCCTTTGGGCTATATGGACCTGTAGAAATGATATGGTTTTCAAGCAGGTTATATCGACACCACAAGTTGTTTTGCTCCGGGGCGCTCGGCTGTTGGAAGACTATAGGGCGGTTAATGTTCGGATTGTGGAGGATGTTGGCCCTAACACACCACCACCAGGGACCATTTGGACCCCCCCCCTGACATAGGGGTATTCTGTCTTAATTTTGATGCGGCGGTGGGACCAACCCGCACAAGTTTGGGGATTATTGCTAGGGATGGGAGCGACTGCTGCTTTTTCTCCGCTTATGAGTGCTCCAATATCAAGATGGAGGTAGGCGTGGTGGAAGCTCTAGCTGTCAGGAGAGACCTCTACATGGCGCACCTTCATGGCTTGGATCAGTTACAAGTCCAAACAGACTGCCTTGAACTGGTCCATGCCATTTCATCCAGATCTCGAATTCACTCAAGTTTGGCTATGATTGTAGAAGATATTAATCAACTGGCTCAATATTTTGGCTTATGCGATTTTGTTCATGTTAGAAGGACAACTAATGTAGTTGCTCATGGTCTAGCTAGTCGAACACTTCGACTAGGCCTATCTAATTTCTTTGAGGGATCCTGTCCTATAGACCTTGATTGTACGATGCTTTAGCATTAATGAAGAATCTCATTTTTTTTTAAAATAAAATTAAAAAATAGGTGTTTTATCTAACCATATCTAATTAAATCATGAAAATTACACGTAACATTGATGCTTACGTTTAAAATGAGTGGATATAGATTTCAGATTTTGAAAGTTGAATTTATGGTGAAATCAACTATAAAAGACTTGAACATGTGTCCCTAATTTATTGATTAGACATCCAATCAGACATGCCTACAAATGGACTGGAAGTTATTTATTAGAATCACTACTCCTACCTCTACATATCAGTGTGTTTACATTAATCGTTACATATTATAAAATAAAGTAAAAACTATCCACCTAAAAATTTACGGATCAACTTTCGGAGTTTGACCATTCAACCACCTATTAATTACGCGTTAAGTTTTTATTAATTGACGATATATACACACGTTTAGCTAGGAGTAGTTATAATTTTCCAAGTGACATAAGAAATGTAATTAGCTGGGATTAAAGGTAACAAATGGGTGGGTAGGTATGGATAATGATCAAATGGGTATGGGTGGGTATGAGTATCATACCCATATATTACCCATATAATTTTTTAAATGGGTACCCATACCCATTTTTACCCATTTAAATCATACCCACTCATTTATATCCATTTAAATTATACTCACTCAATAAATATAATTTTTTATTAAGTAAGATTAAAAATACTACATTTGACCATTTAGGCTCGGGTTTGACCGTTTAGCCTCGAATTTGATCGTTTAGGCTCGGGTTTGACCATTTAGGCTCGGGTTTGACCGTTTAGGTTCGGGTTTGACCGTTTAGGCTCGAGTTTGACTATTTAAGCTTGAGTTTTATTGTTTAGGCTCGGGTTTAACTGTTTAGGTTCGGATTTTATCGTTTAGGCTCAGATTTTATCATTTAGGCTTAGGTTCGAGTTTGACCAATTAGGTTCGAGTTTATTGACATTAATCCTCTTCATTTAACTTAAATTGGGAAAATAAATTACAATCCATTTTGGACAGGAAAGAAAACAAATGTGCCCACTGTTTATTGGCATTTAACTTCAGCTGGGAAAAAAATTACAACCCATTAATCATTTTTTTTTAAAGACCATTGTCTTATTATGTTATATTTTTTCCAATCAAATAAATAATAAATTATAGAGAACCTTGTATACTTTTATGTGAACTTTATTAATTTTATATATGGACAATTGACAAAAATTAGAATATTTTGCCAATTGATTTTCGTGGCTATAAAAGCCTTTTCCCACTGTTGCAATTTTCTTCAGCCATTTTCCCACTGTTGCAATTTTCTTTTGAACAGTGTGTGTTGCTATTCTTTTTAGCTGTATCTTATCATCTTTAATAAATTCTCAATAAAAAATTATAAATTATAAAACTCAATTTTTTATCAAAATTGAATTTTTAAATATTGGCATGCATCATAAATAATTCAAAGCATAGCAAACTGTAGTGGCACTAATTTATTAAAAGATTATGATTTTTTTAATTATGTGTTTCTCTACACGTAATGTAAGTGGTTAGATGACATAAAAAAACGTGGAATATTTATTAAAGCATCAAATATGTTTTTTAAATTGATAAGTATGTGTGTAAGAATAATATACGCAAATTTGTTCATCAGGACAACAGAAGCTTTTTTTATATGGGTCATCTTCGATTTAATATTTATTTCAACATTAATGATTTAATTTTGTTTTGGTCAAATATTAATTATAGGAATAATTATGAAAATTTTAAATTAATTTTAAATATATTTAAATAATTTTGAATGGTTCATGACTATGATTTTTTTATGCTTTTAAGAAGAATATTACTCATGAAAAGTATAAAACTCATTTTTAAAAATTTTAAAAAATAAGAAAAGTGGATATAGAATTACTCATCTTGAGATAGAGATTAAGTTGTTATAGTTTTTAATTTATTTTGTTCATTATATAAATTAAGAAAAATGAATTTGTTTAAAAAAATAAATAAAAAAGAGGAGAGAGAGGAGAAGGGGAGGGATAGAGTTGGTTTTGTTTTAACTAGGAACCCATTGGGTACCCATTACCCAACCCAATAAAACCCACCTATTTTATTTTAAATGAGTACATTACCCATTTCTACCCATTTAAAAATTACATTGACTCATTTGACACTCATACTCACTTAAATTAGTTAGATATGGGTGTATAATTGGGTATGGGTAGATTTTTGCCACCCCTACCTGGGATGCTTGTGTCCATAAGAATCGTTCCAATTTTCCCTTGATAAGTTGAACATTAAGAACAACAACACTAGATGTGTGTTATCGAAAAGTCACTAATCTTGACTTTAACAAGGCAAGGAATAGAAGGTTTTAAGCGGATCAGGTTTCTCTAATATTAATTAAAATATTACCTATTAGGCTATTATGTTAGGTTAATCTCATCCATTCATTACAAATAGATAATTGAGATTTATTTAAAATCTAATAACTGCCAAATAAAATAGATAACTTCCTTTTTTTCACATACATAAAAAATGAAAATATATCCATTAGAGCAAATCTCAACCATCTATTTGTAATGAATGGATAAAATTGATCTAAGATGATAGGTCATGTTTTAATCAACATTAGAGGAGCCAAATCTTACTTCTGATCCCTATAAATACCAAAATAAATAAATTGAAAAAATTATATCATATCTTTTCCCTCAATCCTAAATTAAATCCTAAGTTTAACTTCTCTTTGAATGAGTATGTTGTAGAAATCCCTGAAATTTGTTCTTTAAAGGCTCTAGATTGAATGGAAACGAATGGTTGGCGATTGGGACTGGAATCTGCTTCATCGGAAGTGAGGAGAGTGACAAGCTGAGCCGGAAGTGAACCAAATCGGAGGTTGTTTTGGTGGTGGCTGAAGAATTGGTCCAAAATAATGAACGAAAATGTTGAAAAGAGGTAGTGAGTATGAGTCTGACGTCAATAAATTGCGAGGTGGAGGACATGGAAAAATGAGAAAAAGTTTATTTTAGTGAGGAAATAAGACTTTAAAAATAAATTTCTCATTATTATTTTTTAAATTTTGTGGGCCTACCAACTTTTCTATTCATTTTCCTAACAAAAAGGCTACATCTTGATTTTTCCATTTTTTTATTATTTTTTTTATAATTTTAAAATGACAAAATGAAATACAGATGAAATTTCATATTTTTATTCATTAATTTTCGCCCCTCCATTTAATTTATTTATATAAATTTTGAAATTTGTCTAAAATAATTTATTTATTTTCATAACGTGTAAAACAATATCGTTTAAGACACATGTCATTTAGAAGAAACAAAACGAAGGAGATTGACCGACAACGTTAGTTTTCATTAGGTAAAAAGTTAGGAGCATGATGATCTAATTGATTAAGTACAGATAAATTAAGAGTGAACTTAAGTAAGGAAGTTTTTATGATGGTGTTTGATCATGTCAGCTTCAATGAGAAGCGGACTCAATATCAGTTCTTGTCAGCAATCATTCTTTGACTCAAAACAAAAAAGGCTAATTTTTCTTATGGTATTGCAAAACTTTACATGAGTCCGGATTTTATTCAAATTTGGACAGGAGAGTAGTTGGATATCTCTGAGTTCTGTTTTTGCAGCACATTCTAATAAAAATCTGCTTATATAAAAGAAAGAAAGATAGCTGTCTTTACTTGAAGGCGGAGAGGGGATATGTAGGTTGGACCAAGTATCATTTGTGAGTTGTGACCCTAATCAGAGACCGTTGGAAGTTGGAACAGAGTAGCGGTGTCCTTCTCTTCTCCCTCCAAAACCATGACCACTTTTGTTCACTCTATCCCTTCCCTTCCCTCTCTCTCGTTCTTCACTCTCCAGCCCCTTAAGCTTAAAACCCTAAGAAAACCCTCTCCTTTATACTCAAAGACACTAACTTTAACTTGCAATGATAAGCCCGGGAACAATACCAGCAGCGGCAGCAGCAAAAGAAACGATGGACGACCCAAACCCAGGTTCAGGAAGAGGTATGGGACTTCTAGGAGGTCAGTTCTAAAGAAATCATTCAGTCAAGAGCAGGTTAAGTTCAGTACCCAATTGCTCTCAAGTGACCCACGTGTGGGAATTATAGGAGGAGGCATGGCTGGTTTGCTTTGTGCACTGAGCTTGGAGAAAAGAGGGGTCAAGTCCACTGTTTTCGATACGGTTGGTCAGTTTTTACTTTCAACCATTTCATTTGCCGTGTGGGTTCTTGATAACTGCCTGCTGTAGTGATTGCTGAATTGTCTTTCTTTCATCAGTCGTAACTTCTTATTGTTCAATTGCAATGTGTTAATTTAGGGGAACCATGGTTTGGGAGGAAGAATGGGAACCAGAACAATTGAACCTCAGGAGCTGATATTTGATCATGCGGCTCAGTTCTTTACTGTAAGCAATCCGCAATTTTCTGAACTTGTGGATGGATGGTTGGAGAAAGGCGTAATTCGAGAATGGCATGGTACAATTGGAGAGCTTCAAGCGGGCGGTCATTTTGTTCCATTTCCTTCTTCGCCTCCTAGATATATTGGCATGAATGGAATGCGCCCTCTTGCTGACTCATTATTATCTCAGGTAACTAGCTGTCTTTTTGTTGCTCCCTCATTCAGTAGAAAGCTTAAAAGTTTATGGAAATGCGCCTTATGATGTTAGAGACATTATGTATTTAGGGTAAAGCTATTTGACTTAAGCAGAAACACAATCTATTCATTCAAGTTGAGTTGTTTAGCTTGGTCCGCCTGAGAATTGATTTTTGTGCTTGCATTGGGCAATTCTCAGATCCCCATGGTTGGAGAGTACAGATTGTATGTATGTTTATTGCTATTGAGAACATCAAAATTGCTCTAAGATTAAAGTTTAGCATTCAGGTGAAGGATATTTTGTTCTGTATGGCTTAAAGGTAGATCACTCTGTCCTGTAAACCAGAATGGATATGTGATTATGATGTGAGATTTGTATCTGCAATAAGGTTACTTTGAGGTGAAAACTTCGTAATTATAGTCCTTTGGTGTTTAAGAGTATATGAAGATGATGTGGATAGTAACGTGGCCATATCCAGATAATCTTCATTTATTTGATGTTGGGGAGAGGCTTAATTAAATGGCGGTGGAAATGTATTTTTTATTTATTTTTGTTTAAATAGAGATTTTAGTAGAATTTCTGTTCAATTCTAACATATTAGGCAACATTTTCACCTTGTTTACTTTTTGTCGCCTACTAAAATTTCATCTTATATTTCTAGTCCTTGAAGTTATATGCCGTGGCTTTTTAGGTCATAGCTAAACTAATGTTCAATTCATTTTGCAGACTACGTTACTGTGGCCAGACCCTGCTGGATAAGTAAACTTGAACCATTTAATGGGATGTGGCACTTGAGCGAGAATGGAAAACCTCAAGGGGAATTCGATGCCATTGTTATTGCACATAATGGTGAGTAATTCATCTCAGCCTACCTGGTGTTGCCAATATTCCCGCATTTAGTTTATGCCTGCATATATAATACTGTGCATTTGGATGACTTATAAATTCTGTACATATTTGAGTTTTGACTTAAGAATGGGTTTTTTACCCAATTGACAGGGAAATGTGCAAATCGCTTGCTTGCTTCATCAGGCTTACTGATACGATCCTAGTTGCGTAGGATGCGTAGCACGTTCCTTTTTGATCTTTGTTCAAGACTGGATTTCAATCTGCGGAAATAATATGACTCTCTTGATGTTTAAATCTCCTAACAGCCAGGCGTTAGGCAATCTAAACCAAGCAATCGAGGATCTTGAGTAGAATCCTTAAATCTAGACTCCGGTATGAGAATCAATCTAAGGCAAACGACACAATGAAGCAATATTCGGGTTTTACTTGAAACAGACTCGAGAATTGCAAGACTCAAGAATGAACAAGTGCTCACGGATGAACAATGGGCATAAGTTGCAAGAAACAATTGTTCTGATTATCAAAATTAAGCCAAGTTTCTAAGGAGGCCAAACGGCTCCTTATGTAAGGTTACAAGCAAACCCTAATAATAAACCTAATAGGAATAGAAGTAGGACTTCTAAAATAGGAAAAATAACTTAACTAATTAACTGTTTAATTAACTAATTAAGCTAAAACAAATAAAGTCAATGACTTTAAAATCAGTCAAGGCACGCCAGCTTCTGGATACGCGGAACGGGCAGGAGCCGTTTTGAGCAATCGGCACGCGAGACAGATGAGTGAAACGGCAACGACCGAGTGAAATGGTCAGATGCCGATTTGGCGAAACGGACAAGAGCCGTTTTGAACGAATCGGGCAAGACCCGTTTTGCGATAAACGGTCAAGTGCCGTTTCTGGCAGAATCATCTTCGGTCATTGTGAATGTAAGGAGATTCACAACTCTTGGCGTCTTCTCTCGAAGTGCAGCTTCCTCACTTGTCCTCTCACATTCCAGCTCCTTGTGAATGAGAGCTGACAATCGGTCTTGAAGCTTTCTTGCTCTGGCTCGAGTCATTGGACCAGCTGGTGGTAACGGTAGTTGGATGCGTGGATTCGCATCACTTACCTCTAGTTGCAAGCCAAATTAAGGTATATTGAAAACTTTAGTTTGTGCTATATGATTTATTGAGCACTTTTACTTACCAAGTTTTGAGTGATTTGTTTTAAGAGTTCTCGTTGTGCTTTTCCTCTTTGTAGAAGCTAGAATTGAGCTCTATATGGGCCCTTCTTGCAGCATTTGAGGATCCACTTCCTATCCCAAATGGTGTATCTTCTTTCGAAGGAGCATTCGTGAAGGGTGTTGATTCTTTGTCATGGATGGGGAACAACTCTATGAAGCTTTTGGGTTCCAAGAACAGTCCAATATGTTGGACCTTTTTTAGCACTGCAGATTACGCAAAGAGGAACAAGGTTCCACAGGTTAGAAGTAGTTTCTTCAACATTTTGCCCCACTAAGGACATATTGATGGATAGAAATCAAATATTCAATTCCCAGCCAAAGCCTTTGTCCATTATTTGAATCTCTGAAACCATGAACCTTGAAGACTCGAGTTCTTCTCTGATATTAGACGTTAGATAACACCACAGTAACATCACTACACTTTATATATCTCTGTTACTGCTGCATTAAGGTTTTGTCTGGTGGATCATTTTTCTATCAATGGTTGTTATAATGCTTCAATGTGTTTATCAGGAAAATATCCCAAATGCAACAGCAGAGAGGGTGAAGACAGGCATGCTTGAGGGTGTTGAAGCTTCACTTGGACTGCCAAAAGGCTCCCTTCAGATGCCTTTTTACAGTCGTGTCCAGCTATGGTAATATAATTTTCCTTTCAACATTTCTGGTGATTATGCATCATATCGTCACATCTGGACTTGCTGGGCCTGATTGTGAAGGGTTTTCTGGGAAAGGGAAGGAAAGCTGTTGTTTCCAAATAAATAATTGGATGGTGCTATCAGACTTTGATATGCATCTCAGTTCCTTGCTAGGATTATGTTTTGCACTCTATTCTAAGTGGTTTTATTCCACTTTCTTTACAGTTGCATCCCCTTTTGTTCCTGGTACCTTTTATTGAGCAGTCATACAAATGAGACAGAAATCTGTTTTTTCTCATATATGAGAAACAATTTATTTGCTACAAACTCTTGACACTATCAGCTATATTTTGATGACAAAAATATGAACTTCAGGTGGCAAGATTATGATTTTTACTATGACTTTACCCAACTATTGCAAATGATCTCCCTTTTTATGAACTGTCTAGGGGTGCAGCTCTTCCAACTAACACACCTGGAATTCCCTGCATTTTTTATCCTCATGGAAGGGCTGGAATATGCGGTGATTGGCTCCTTGGTTCAAATCTTGAGTCAGCTGCCTTAAGTGGAATGGCTCTTGGTAATCATGTAAGTTCCTGTACGAAACCTTGTATTCTGGGTACTTTTATGGGCTATACTGCATCTATACTGTCATGTTCCAAAAAAGAACGGAAGGAAGAAAGAAAGAAAAAAAGGAAAAAAAAAGGCATCTTGTATATGTTTTGCAATGCAAGTCACAGTGTTCCAAATTTCACTTGGGGAGTACATGATACATACCTAATTAGTAGTTTGGAATGTTAATTAAAGTATTTCATATTTTCAATGCATTGTAACTTTATGCTGTTAATTTTGAAGAATTTAGAGATATCTTCTTGAAAACACAGTATGGCGTTGGTGATGCAGATTGCAGATTATTTACAAAGTGGTGGAGCAAATCCTGAGGAATTTTCTGTTGGTTTGCACAAGGAGTTTCGAACACTTGAAGGCCACGACATTGGACAGTTTCCAGGTGTAGAGTCCACTGTAGAAGCCGAAAAAGTTCAGGCATATCAGTTAAGCACTTGACTTCAACAGCGATCGTATAATAATTTTTGGAGTTTTGGTAAGTACTTTACAAGTTTCTTTGAATTGGTTTGCTTTTCCTATTTCTGATGCTCAGTACAGCCTGATAGTTTTTGTTTCTCTTGTTTGATTTTCCAGCAGGGTAAAGTGGCGACATTTTCACCGAATTTTTTTCAATCGTAGTGGCTAACAAAAGATGGCATCGAGTATTATGTTCTTTTAGTGGCGGATGCGTATGATACGGTGGCTCGTTTACTGAAACAAAGAACAATCCTGCTTTGCTCTGCAACATGGAGGTGCAACTTTCTCTTACTGAAAAAGATGTCAAGAATATGAAAACTTCCCCGAAAGTTGGACATTAATCAATGAAATGATGGTTAAAGTTACTGCTTGAATATCTGATGTTCTCAACTGGTACGACGTGTAATGAAATTGTTTTACTAGCACAGACAATTTTTTTTTTGGCTTGTAGGTATAATAATAGCATTTTTTAAGATAATATTGAACTGAGTGGATACAAGTTATAACAAAAAAGTTGCTGAATTGCTTATGTGATGATTGGCGAACATATTTTTCTTACAACTACGATGTATATATTTCTTCTTTAGCCCGGATCAAAACTATACAAAGTTTGTATCGGTTTATTATTTGATGTATAAGAATTGAACCAACGATTTATTTTATATTTTTAGCTTAAACAAAGTAAATTAATGACATGTGGGGTCATGTGTTGAGCAACTAACTAAACGGCATAATAAATTACCCTTGGATTGAGAGATTGTAAAGGTTGAACCGAATTCAACCTAATTAATAATATTAAATATTTTTATATATACTTAAACCCTTTTTAAATAAAAAATATATTTTTATTTAATTTAGTAAGAAATTATTGATTTTGAAGTTGATTAATAATATATAAAAACTAATTTGACATTTTATAAATATAGTGACACAGTATCTAATCTAAAAAAGAAAAATCTAGGAGTAAATAATTTTTAATCAAAATAAACAAAAAAATATGAAAAAAAAGTATATAAAATTTTAGACTCAATTTTAAGCCATTTGAAGAAGACTTTGCCCAATCTGTTGCATCCAAACAGACAACTTAGAATCATATATGAGTTGAGCTGCCCAGGCCCTCAGAAATGAAAGAGAACTTCAACTTTGAAGTAAACATAATTTTACAGATGTGATCCTCCATTTGAATATAAAAGCAGCTCAAACCGGACTCGATCATCAACCCAAAAGCTGTCATCTAATTAACAACAGACCTGCTCCGCCTTCTCCAGTCTCGGGTTCGAACTACATGCTATATGATGCACTAGTGCTTCGTACAGATAGGCACCAATGGATCAGTTTTGGCTGGTACGAGTTCAACCACTACAAGTAGATGCACTGGAGGGTGAGATTTGAAGAAAGTTCATCCATTTATGTATGTGCAGATTGTGAGGAGGGTATCCTGGAATGATTGTGCTCCGCTTCGTACGTCACAATCAGCATCGAAGGATCTTCCAGGCATCTCTCCACATGCTTTCTCGCAGGGCAACCCCTCAAACTGCTGCATTTATAGTATCCCCTGCATTTTCCATACAATGTAAGTTCACCAATTAAGAATAGCGTACTACTTGCTAGAATAGGTTTCTAAACATAATATGGTAAGCTGGCCACTGGGTGGTGGATAATCCTGATTGTCCATTCGGACTGAACTATAACTACATCTTGACCCCGTCAAAAGGAAAGTTACTCGAGCTGTTAGCAAAGGTTATACTAGAATCACTACTACTAGTTAATGCAGGTCAGAAACTACTTTAAATTTTCCAAATTCTTCATCAGTCGATGTTGCTAAATAAGACAAGATGAGCAACTTGATCTGAAAATGCATCTTTGTCATCACACTACAAAAAGGGAAGAATGAGACATTTCAACAAAAGACGTAGGAGTATCCAAAGCTGAAATTTGAATGGTATACCTAGGATGTGGGGAGCCTTTTATTGGTTTTTGTCCATATTTCCTCCATGAATACTCATCAGGAGGGATATCTGCAACCTTGTTGCTAATAGCAGGTACCTTTATAGATCTCTTCACCCTCAGTTTCCTATAAACAAACACAGATGTAAACTGAAATTAATTTCTTGTTGAAAGAACAGCAACTTCAATGAAAAATAACCAAAAAACTCGAATTGAAATCAAATTCTAACCTTCTCTTTGAACAATGGCATTTACCATTACTACTGCCACATTTCACACTCCCATCGTCTCCCTTGGCAAAACACCTCTTCTTTGTTTGCTGTGAGATGTGATCAGATGACTGAGGCATACCGATAAAATGGAACGGATCGTTATTGAAGTTCGAAACAGTGCCGTCCATGCTCAGAGATGAGATGAGTGATCTTGTGGATGACATGGTTGGTGTGCAATTAGACCCATCAAACTTAAGGTTTATACCACCACCACCACAGTTACTGCTCTTAGGAAACGCCACATCACTACCTTGATTCTTCATTTGCTGCTGCTGCTGCTGAAACTGCCATCTCTGCATCTGCTGCTGATGTTGCTGGAGAAACTGATGGTTTTGTGACTGTTTTGTGTTTGAGTTCAGTACAAGAACTGATGGGGTTTCAAGAAACAATCTTTGGGTTGTTTTCAGGCAAGATTTGGGGTTGGAATTCATGTCAGGAAGTTGGGTTTCAAAGAAATTAGGTGCAGCAGGTACCATTCGGAGAGGTTTTGGTGCCAAAACTGTTTGGCAATTAGGACTTTCTAGGAGCAATTTCTGAGGCAAAGATGAAGTTGAATTTTTCTTGAACTTCTTCCTCACCCTAACTCTTCCATGTCCTAAACTTGAGCTCAAAAGTGACACAACTCTCTTGAACTTAAACACAGCTTCTCCAGTTTCAAACCTTAAATTTCTACCCTGATGAGCGTTTTGATCATTGGATTGGCACATAAGTCCTACAACTCTGTAACAGCTCTGGATAGCTGCCTTATGTGCCTCCTCAATCTCCTCCATTATTACTCTTTTTTTTTACCCAAAAAAAAAAAAAAAAACTTTAATTAAAATTGTTGAAACCCATTAAACACCAATTAAGCAACAAGAACACCACCACATCCATACATGGAATTACATCACAAAACACAAAAAAGAAAAAGAAACAGACAAAATAAAAAGGAAGGAAGGAAGACAGGAAGAACAAGAAGAACAAACCTTGTCAAAATGTGATAAGTGGTGAGCTCAGACTCGGATTATCCCATTGACAGTGTGATTGTGAAGACTCATGCACTTTTTTTTTTCCTTTTTTTTTTCTAGGACTTTGTAAAATGACCCGACATAACAAAAAAGAACCAAAAGAAAACAAAGTCTCTCTTTAACTTGAAAACTGCATAAAATAAATCTCAAAAAGAAAAAAAAAATTGAAGAATCCTAGAGAGATAGAGAGAGAGAGAGAGTACAGATACAAAGAAACTGCTGTCTGTGTCAAAGATCCTTTATTGGGTCCCACGATACTCCATTTTATTCTTTTTAGTTTTCAACTTTAATTTAGTATTACTACTGCATCATTTTTTTTTTAATTATTCTAATGTGTATAATAAAAACAATATTATCGATACAAAATTTATCTGAAATTTGGACGAATTATTTCAGAAAATAAAGGTTTTATATACTTTTTTGAAAAAAATAAATTAATACTACGTATGTTTACTCTTATAAAAATAATTATTTTAATTGATATTAGAGATACAATATTTTCAAAACTCACAAACACGTAGATCAATTGGTAATGAATTTTTCTAACATAACTAGAATATTTGGGTTCTAGCCCAAGATATGCAGTTGTATTAAAACTTACAAGGGAAATATTTATCTCTATTTAAAGTCTCGAATGCAAAATAGTCGATACCTAATATAGTAATTGAATTATCGGATGAACTTATTAGTTATTACTGCCATTTAGAATGTAACTAGTGACAATCTCGAGGGAGGAGGATGTAGCTGTATATGTTGATATTTCCTTAATTAAAACTTTAGGTTTTGAGCTTTTGGAGTGGAAAAAAATCATATCTTAAAAAATTATTATTTTATGATCTAACAATACTCGAATATGATTAATTTATTATAAAAAAAATTAAAACTTAAAGAGAAAAAAATAATATTGCAGCAATAAATTGCGTATATCATTTATTTTTATAAGGCCTCTGCATGTTATATAAAAAATCACTTGATGTTTCTTTTAATAAATTAAAGCTTTTATAAAATGAGATTGAAAATTGAACTAATAAATAAAAGTGAAACTTCAGCCGTAACCTAAGCATGTCACTAAAAGACAGTGTTTTAAAAACCGACTTGGAATGATCCGTTAGACCGGTTTGAACCGAATTTAACTAGGGTTCGACCGGATTGACCCGTTAGATCATTCCGGGTCATTCACACATCGAACCGTTCAATTTTAAATAATTGAACCTGATTGAACCGGCTGATTTTCTGTCTAATGGATGTAGCATTTTATAATATATCAAAATAAAATATCAAGTAGATCAAAAGTTAAATGTCTATAACGGGCCGGCCCATGCTTGTAATGGGCCAGCCCATCAAATTTTCTATATTGAAAAAAAAAACACAAAACGACGTCATTTTAATTTGGTAAAACGGCGCCTTTGGTTTGACATCGACCCAGTCGGGTCAATAGGACTGTTTTTTCGGTTCGATTGCAGGTCCGGTTAGATAGCTGAACCAAACTGAAAATCTCTTCGGGTCACGATTTTGCAGGTCCGGTTTTTAAAACACTGCTAAAAGGAGTCTGACTAAACGCAAAATTATTAAAATTATGTTCGATAATATTAGCCTCTCTTAAAAAGTTAATTATAGTTAGAAAATGTTGAGCAATTTTATACAATAATTCCATCGTATTTTTATAAGCAAACAAAATCTTCTAAACAACATATTAGCAAAATATCCATTACTATTCATGAATGTATGTGCTAATACAAAAATATATTTACAAACCATCTCTTTTTTTCTAATTTGAAATATCATCATCTTTATACTCCATTTCGTCTCTATTGTTTGTCGTTTGAAGACCGGACACTATATTTAAGGAAATCATTGGAAGGCAAGTGATTTTGACGGCTGTGACAATTGTACCCCTTGAAACTCCTTGTAATTACAAGTTGGCTTGGGCTCAAATTTTGATTTTAAACGCTTGGAAATTTTGGGCCAAATTTGGGCTTCAAAGAGGTTTGTTAAACCAAAAAGACAATGGAGGGTGATGATTTCGATCCTTTCTTTGAATATCCACAATTTCAAACACAACCATCTTATGATCCTGTGCCTTACACAAACACATCTAATTTCGGCGGTAATGACGATGATGAAGAACTACCCATAAATCAATTTGAAGATGGTGATGCTCGTCAAGAAGTTCCTGGCCTAAATCTCGACCCAAAGCCTGAAGTCGATGTGCCAGGTGCATTACATTCCACTTACAGTTTGTTCATGATTGTTTTTGTACTCTTTTATTTTGTAATGATTTGGTGTTCTCATAATATTAGATCAAAATCGGAGGAGAGAGCTCAATGAAGAAGATAGACTCCTTGCTTATGAGATGTTGTTGCAAAAGAGTGTTGATGGGAAGCTTAAGAGGTGCACAACCAAGGAGGTAGTTGAACACTTCAATAGTCGATGCTCTCTATGGTGGTAATTGCAAAAAATCAAGAAACCCTAAATGCACAAGTGTAGAGGTAGTTGGGGATGGGAAGAGTAGAAAGGAAACTTTGATTTGAGGGAAGAGAGAGAGGAACAAAACAGTTTGGTCGAATTTGAACCAACCAATTTTTCATTTCCCACCAAAATTGGATTTCAAAAACATCCAATTCCCCCCAAATTGAGAGCGGTCTAAAGCGAAGGAAGAAGAAAGGGAGAGCCACCGGTTTCTCTCACCTTAGGTGCCCAGGAGGGGTAGAAATGGAAGAACAAAAAAAACTCACCTAGGGAGCATACAAATGACAATCAATTAAGAAAAGGGAACAGGTCTCCAAACGACAAACAATGGAGACCGGAGGGAGCAATATATAGTCACCACATCAAGGTTAGCTATTACAAGAATTATCTTTTGTAATTTCGTTTTGGTTCGTTTAAATGTACTTTTTCTTTCTTTTTTTCTAAAAAGTAATTTTGTAACGTCCAAGGACTTATTGTAATGGCCGTTTAAAAAGAAAGGACTCGTCGTAATGCAAATACTTTGATAGGCCCGTCCACTGGTGAACCGAAGGACATCCCAAGGTGGGCGTTGTAAATTGTAGAGTAGAGATCTCGACACATGTTAGGTTTATTACGCATGTCCCTAAATTTTTTTCTATTGGTGCAGTGCAGGGCTTTTGTTGTCTGTTTTCGTTAACTGTAAAAAAAAATCATTAAATCAAAGAATGGTTTTGCGGTGGGACCACAAATGTCAGGACACATTTGACCCCAAAATCAGAGATTCTCTACGTCGTTTCCTTTGTAATCATACTCCTTTAAAAAAAAATACCATTATAATTTATAAGAAAATGCTTGAGATACAAACTATTTTACAAACCAAATTATACAAATTGATGTGTTAAAATATGATTGGGGTTTATCCATTCCTAATTAAGTTATATTATTATTTTTATTTAAATATAACTACCATATAAATATGAAGATGACATGTATACTTTTTGTATAAAAGTTTATAAAAGTGTTTGTATCTCTAGCACTACTGAATTTATAATTGAAAGTGTACATATTAAGGGTACGATTGAGAACAGTTTTTTTTGTTTGGTCTCTTTTCCCACTTCATTTTTCTATTCAATTTGCATGGAAAATAACTTAAGAAATCATTTGTAATCTATAAAGCACATTAGACACGATACGAATACCGATACTATAATATCCATTAATGGAGATTGTTTTTTTTTTTAAGGAGGGTAATTTTTTTTCCTTTAGTGAAGCAAGTATGCAAGATTAAAATAAAAATAATAGAATTTTGAGAACTATTGAGATAATTCAAAGTTTTTGGAAGCAAATATGAATAGGTAAAAATAATATAATTTAAAGCACTATTATGAAAGAATGCAAAATCTTAAGAATCAAATATGAAGGATTAAAACAAAAAGAATAGAACTTTAAGGATTGTTATAGGAGAATTTAAAATTTTGGGGGGTAATATAAAAGACTAATGGAAAAAGAATAAAACTTTAATAACCATAGCCCCTTAAAGGCTATGCCCTTCCCGACACTAGAAAATTAAAAATTACAGCACACGAACGCGGACACGACATATATTAGCAATTATATGTGTATAAATAAAATAAAACTAAATTCTAAATTATATGTGTAAATATAAAATTACTAAAATTATGGGAAAAAATAGCAATTTATTATTAATAGCATTCACATAAATATAAAAAAATTAATTTCACGTGTATTTTACATTAAATATGTATTTCACATCATTAATTGTTAAAAATTATGACCAAACAAACTGAACATAAAAAGTGTTGAGTCTTACATATGTCGTGTCAGTGTCCGTCATATATCAAAAATGAATTTAAGGCGGGACAAGAAGAAAGAGAGAAGTGTCCGTGTTTCATTGTTTAGAATAGAGCAAAGAGAATAATTATTTGCGAGAAACACTATTCCAATTTGCCTTTAAAAAATTGGATAGAAATGAGTTAAAGTACATTAAAAAATTATATAGTTTCCACATTATCCCTGAAATATTTTTGCTACTTTTTAAAAAAAAATTTAATTACTAGAATAAGATAAATTTTGCAACTATCAAGAAACTAAAAATATTATGTTGCGAATTAAAATAAGATAAAATTTTGCATTATAAACCTTTTAGTTTACTGGCATGAGAAAAAAAATTAGCCAAAAATAGCTACGAGTTTAAGTAATTTAACCCAATTAAACATGGCACTTGTAGTCAAAATTACCAATCATGACCTTATCCAAGTTAGAAGACGTCTAATCGCCGGGAGAGTCCCGGAGAGAGATTAATTTTTGACTTGAATGGCTTAAGCAACAATGTGATTAAAAAATTCTCAAAAACTCTCTTCTTAATACTTGTGTCTTCTCTCCAAACAATATATAAAATCCAACAAAGGGAGTATGTACTATAAACTATAACTATTGAATCTGAGCTATGAATATGAACAAACGTTAGTGATTTTATTTGACAAGCATCCCATTTGTATTTTTAATGAACGCAATAAGAGAGATTATTAGATACACTCGATATATATAAAACTACGTTTATATACTTAGTTTTATTAATGAGAATAATAAAATTTTAATTTATTTAAAAACAAATTATGTATAAATCTTATATTTTCTATAAATAAACGATTCATATGTAACATATACTGAATGCATCTAATAATTTTTCCATTAGTCCTCGAAAAATTAAAGTAATTGTCAAACAAATTCTCTCTTATTTACCCAATAGTTTGCAATTAATTTGGAAATCTATGTTAACTTTAGTGATAAACACCACTAAAAATAAAGTTGATGATAAGCGTGCTATTATTTTTATAAAGATTAACATACTCACAAAGTCCATGACCTATACATAAATAATTAATTAATTTCAAAAGAGGAGTATGTTGTTTTGTAACCACTATTGACTTCCTAGTAATTAAACTGGATTATTAAATTTCTTTATGTGACACATGAACATTCATTATGTCATTTCACATAACACAATACGGTATCTTTCTAGTGAACTAATGTTCCAATATCAATCTTTAACGGGATAATTAATTAAAAATGGTTTCTTTCGAGTGGCTTCTGCACTGATAGTTTTGATAAGAAATGTTTGCTTGACCTATGGCCACTATAAATAAAAGAATTAAGATTTTCAAAGGGAACTTTCACGTTTGTTTTCTTGTGTTTTAATTGAGTCATGGATTTAAATAACGTAACAATTAATGAAACAGATATCGTAACAAAAATTATAAAAAATAATAATATAATATAACGATCATGATTATTGCGCTTACAATTGATTTATAAATATAAGAAATGTTTCCTCATCTAAAAATTATAAATATTTTACATCAAATAAACATATACTTCCTTTAATCTTTATTAATTGGTTTTGGGCTTAATTCATTAGACATTTTTTTAAAAGCACTAAGTAGGACGGCACGGGTCAGAAATTGCACCTCCCACTAACACAAATTGACTATTTATTTGGCCCGCAATAAATTTTATTTTTTTATTCAACTTTGGCGTATCTCAAAATAATTTTTTGACTTACAATTGAGACCTAAAACATAAAGAAAAGTCCAAAACGTCAGTTATTTTGGATCAAAATTTTGAGTAAAAAATGTCAATTAGATAGTTGACAATCAAGAGGGAGTAGATTATTAGAAATTATCAAATCACTTATGTATGATACTTTACTTACTAATTGAAAAAGAAAACAATTGAAGTAAAACTCAAAGATGAAGTAATGTAGACTTATAGTACTTAATCTTACTAGTTTGTTTTAAGCTACACACTTTTAGATATAATGACTATTATAATTATTACACCTTTTCAACTCAATGCACGTTTAAAGGAATAATAAATTAAAAGTGAACTGTAGTCATAAAGATTTATGTTAGTGAGGTTTTTATTAGGTCATACTTTATAACAATTTATAATGGGTAAAAAACGCAAAATAATAATAACGAGTGATATTGTGTAAAACGGAGTCCGCATTGATATAACAAGAATAACATAAATAATGGTAATGGAAGACCAAAATTACATTATAAATCGGGTATTATATAAAGTGACAGACGATATTTAAAATTAGAAATTGACTATAGTTATAAAAACCGGATCATACCGACCAGTTCGATTAGAAAAATTGGAAACCACAAGTAAATTGGGTCGATTGGACATAACAGACTGGAAATGTAAAGAATTGGATTTGATTGGTCAACTCGGCAAATTTTCATGTGAACGGAACGATTTGCATAAAACCGTGCTTATGCCCTAAATGACTAAAATAAAAACTTGGAGCAATTCACCATCACCGCTGCTTGATTTAGTCTCACCAACTCATTTTGGCAGTCACCAATTTGCTATTTTTTTGTTATTATTTTAACTTATTTGAATTACCTTGATTTCGTTGTTGAGTTAGCAAACCATGAATCATTAAATTATGAGTTGAGCGATTCGTACTTTATTATCCGGTTCAATTTTGATAAGTTTAGAATTGAGTGAGTTACCATTTATCATGTTTACAATTATCCCATACGCAACTACAACATTTGCGAAAGCGAAGCAATTTCAGGCCTGCTTTTCAATTAAGTGCGACGAAATATATCCAAAGAAGCGTAATTAAGTTGAAACAGACCTAAACATCTTTTTTTTTCCTGCCCTTTATGAAGGAAGAATCACAGAACTTTTAAAATCTATATAATATGTAATCCCCATATTTTTATTTTTCTAAAAGTTCTTAGGTAGCCTTTAAAAGTTTATTTTAATCGATGTTGTATGACGTCCATTGGCCTGAGGTTCTATTTCTTTTTCTTTTTCTTTTTCTTTTCTTTTTGCTGGTATTTTGTAAGGTGATGGTAAGAATATAGAGACCGAAGTGACATGTTTTGAAAACTATAGGGTATTTTTCTTGTTAGGTGGCCTAAATTTAATTTCTTTCCTTTCCAGGAATCTAAACTACACGTCGTGCTAAACTATGTGCATATAAATCATAACAAAGGAACCTGTCAGGAGTATTTTCCTTTTTATGCAAAGTCAGGCATATGTCTACTCTTTATTTTTATTCTGAACATAATTGGAAGCTACTGAATTTCTGATGAAGGAGAATCTCTCAAATACAAGAATCTAAAAACACTAATTATACTCTCTTTTTTTAAGAAACAAATAAATTATATTGTAGATTAACGTAACATAACCACAATAGAGTACTAATTAGTATATAATGAACTCGACTATTTATCGAAATTCTGTATGTAAAATACAAGTTGCTATGAATTTAGATAATTTTTTTCAATATATATTGTATTTTAGACAAGAACTCTTTTTTTTTTTGTTTTTATTAAACAAACAACAAAAGCTAACTCCTCTTAAGCAAACAAAAGAAAATGGCTCAAAAGCTTGATTTCCATCCTTTCCATTCTCCATTTTAGTCCAACATCAATTCCAGTTGCGCGACGAGTGAGAATGAACAATGTTGTCTTTTTACCGTCCTTTTGGATTGGCAATTTGAGAAAAGATGTCGCCGCTGGAATCATCAGTTCCTGTATTCATCTCATATTCACTGCCAAGGCTGAGATTGTTGTAATGCATAGCCATGTTATTGCGGTTTGTGGCACTCCCATCAGCAACTTCTCCTGAAGTATGCTTTGCAGTACCTTCAGGATTTTCCTGAACCTGAAGAGCGAATTCGAGGTTCCACAAAACATCTCCCATGTTGGGTCGATCGTGTCCTGCTTCAGCTAAGCATTTCTCCGCTGTATCCGCGAACTTCTTGAGGCATTCGGTATTAATTTTCCCCTTAACATGAGGATCAATGATGTCTTCAATAATGCCTTTTCGGTTGCAGTAAAGTGCCCAATCTGCAAGACTAACTTGCTCCTTTGGCAGGTTAGGATTCAGAGCAGGCCTTCCACACAATGCTTCGAAAAGTACAACACCGAACGAGTAGACATCAGATTTCTCTGTCAGTTGTTGCCTCCTGAAGTATTCAGGATCCAAGTAGCCAAAGCTACCCTTCACCACAGTACTAACATGGCCCTTGTCGATGTTCGGACCT
This sequence comes from Viola odorata, assembly GCA_963691705.1. Taxonomy (NCBI): domain Eukaryota; kingdom Viridiplantae; phylum Streptophyta; class Magnoliopsida; order Malpighiales; family Violaceae; genus Viola; species Viola odorata. Next base: position 44,714,636 of record OY829543.1, on the reverse strand, counting down.
GTTTTCGACAACCCGAAATCTGAAACCTTGGCAACCCAATTCTCATCCAAGAGGATGTTAGTTGTTTTCACATCTCTGTGTATGATTGTGTACTTGGCACCGGTGTGAAGGTAATGAAGCCCCCGAGCTGCTCCGATGCAAATCTCCAACCTTTGCTTCCAGGAAAGATGAGTTTTTTTGCAATTGTAAAGGTGCTCCCTAAATGTCCCAAGTGCCATGTAATCATAAACCAAACACATCTCCCCGTCTTCATCGCAGAAACCAATCAAAGACACCAAATGCTTGTGTCGCAGCTTCGAAAGCATTTCAATCTCTGTCATAAATTCATTAACTCCTTGTTCTGATTGAGGGTTCGACCGCTTGATAGCCACCTTCGTGTTCTGGTCAATGACACCCTTGTACACCTTACCAAACCCTCCGACACCAATGACATACGAATCGTCGAAGTTCTTGGTGGCTTTTCTTATCTCAGGAAGGCTGAAATGTCGGCAGAGACCCTGAGCCAGATTAGAGAGTTGACTACTATGACTACTCTTGCCAGAGATTGTTGATTTAGAACCTGTTGAATGGGAGTTTCCATAGATCGGTAGCCAGCTAGCTGTATGTGCATCAGGACAAAAATCTTTCTTCTTCCTTTGGTAGACAGCGATGAAAATAGCCGCAAATACACAAACTCCTGCGGCTCCTCCAGCAGCTCCTCCAATCACAGCTTTCCTGTTCGATTGAAAACCCTTCTGTTGATTCTCAGCCTGATCCTTGGCAAGCATGGCTGATGGTTGAGGATTGGGGCCTGCCAAGTTCTTTTTTGTATCGCTAATCTTGAACACCTCTAGTCCATTGAGTGATGAATCGTAATACTCAGGTTTCGAGTCGGTAGATGGATGCAAGTCCACCCTTAGCTCTTCATCACCTGGCCTATCACTCACAAAAATTGTATAGTCTTTATATGTAGGCACTCCAATTCCTCCTGTCCACGCAATGATATCGGCCGGAAGAGGATCAACCTGAGCTCTTTGATTGTTGATGTAAATGTTGAAGACTTTCTGGTTGACTTTGGGAAGTTGGAATTCACAGAAATGTAATCTCACAACATAGGTGAAATTGGCATCAACCTGAAATACCCATGTCAGATTGTATTTCAAGTTAACATCTTTCGAAGGCCCCATACCTCTTGCTGTTCTATACACATCAGCAGGAGCCGAATCCTGTGACAATTGGCCGTAGTCGAGTTTAACATTATCTTCAGCCTTCAGGTCAACACCAGTTGCTGCCGCATACAAATAAGGCATGTCGTCGTACCATGTTCTTGTAAGTGAACCAGAGTCATTGGTGGGAGGAATGTACTGCCCTCCAACATTCAACCTAGCAATGGTTTGTAGATTCTGGCTTGAGGCATCGATGCTTTGGTCAGGAAACCCAACCATTGTTCCTGACCCGAAGAGGTCACCAGGCATCGGAACCAGTTCTATGCCATTGACAAAAGCAAAAGCATCAGGTGTATCTTCTGGCTTGAAGGTAACATTAAGAAGCGTAGAACCAGTGGGAGCCAAAGAATACTCTTTAACAAGATAAGCCTGTGTCAGGGCCTCAGCTGTGATGGAAGCGCTGAAATTGCTCAGGAGGGTAACACCTCCTGCAATCACTGAAAAATAGGACGCTGAAACATCCAAGCCAGAATATTGAGTAGGATAGAAATGAAGCCTGAGCCAGTATCGCGTTTTCAGGTCAACTGGAAGGTTATAAGTTCCTGGAGTTGCAAAAATTCTAGCATCCATCAATGGAACCTCAGATGGGATTGAAGGGTCTTGGTATTGGGCTTTGGCACTAGGATTTTGTCCTGTCAGGTATTTGGCATCCGACAACCATTCTCGTCCATCGCCATCTTTGCCTCCATTTTCTGATCCACAATCCAATATCAAAGCCTTTGGATCATCACTTAGCACAAGAAGCGGATTTGCAAGAACAACAAGAAAAGCTAGACAGAACAAGATATTGGTATTGGTATACATTGCTGAGAACCAAGTTCAAAAGGTCGAAAACTCGGGCACCTAGCGTACAGGAAATTAGGAGAAAGAGATATTTTTTTTCTTTTTGGAATATTTGAATGTCTCGTCGTAGACAAGATAAGATTTTCCTGTACGCCAGAAACAATGTAATTGCGGCTACTCTTCTTATCTTTTCTTTTCAATCTATGCTTCTCTTTGTATGCTTTATGGGGCTTTAGCCTCTCTAAAGCAACTTTTATTGGTCATTGGAGTGCCTGGACTAGAGAGGGCCGAACCAGGCAAGGAAATGTTCAATCTTTTTAATGTTCTTTTATTGTATAGCTTTCTTTCTTTGATCTGTTTCTTGCTGCAACATCCATTCTTGAGATTGACAGGTTGTTGGGAATTGATGAATGAGAGTGATATTCGTAGAAAAAATTGTAAGGTTTGGTTTGCTCTCAACCCTAAATTTAGCAGTTTTCCACCTTGTAAATTCTCCACCTCAATATGCCTTTTGATAAGTCACTGGTATAGGAATTAAGGAAACTATGATTTAGTCTTACATTTATCCCTCTGCAATCCATTTATTAAATAAAAATAATAATTCTGATTATTTATTTATTTTTTGGTCAGAATAATTCTCATTATTTAATAATTCTCATTATTTAATAATTCACATAAAATTTAATTTAATTAAATAACTAAAAAATGATGGGTTCCCTAAATGGTAGTCATAATAGTGATCAGTAGAAAAATAGTTATAAAAATTAGACTGCACCGGTGAGTAAACCGATGATTTGGATTTTGGACATTTGGCTAGTTCACACCAATATTAGACAATCAGTCCAACCGAGCGAATTAAATCAATCAATCCAACTTGTTGAACCAATTCAACCTAAAAAAAATCCAATTTTTTTAATTATTATTATATTTTTATATTTTATTAAATCAACGGATTGAATACAATTGAACTAAGAGGTTAAGCGATTTGATGATCGATTCAGTTCTGAAAACTATTAGTATAAATCTTATTTCGTTTAGTTGAGAAGTATATATAGAATCGGAAGCCATACACAGCGCAATAGATGCCAACCTTCCTAGAACTATAGTCAAGAGCAGAATCTCTCATGACTGTAAAAACGATTTAGACTTTGAACTACTCTTCATTAAAGTAAATAAAAATATATTTTGCATATTTATTGTTAAAAAGAGTCAATAACTTGTATTCTTTGTGTAGAAAAAAAATGTAGTTTCACTTTTCTGCTGTTTAGTTTCATTTTTACTTACTATTTGTAATAAAAAAAACCATAATTTTTTATTTTACTTGAGGATTTGTTAATTTATAGTTAAAAACAATGTTCATCATGCCCATTTTTCTAATTTGGATGCGATGTATTATTTTATTTAAGAAAATATTTATAAGTATTTTCTTTTATATATTTTTTAATAAATAATGTTAAAAAACTAAAAGCCCAAATTATAAACGTCAGTTGCACTGCAAATATATCATCAAGATTTAAGAAATTTAGTCTTACACTTCATCTGTATGCATAAAAAAGTTAACAACTCGTCCGTTATGAATGCTATGTTATATCCTATCCTTACTTTCCTTCTAAAAACATTTCCTCCAAAAATAACCTAAATTAACTCATTCCTTTCCAAATTTAACCTCTATACTTTTTAGTGGATGGTAGTTACAAATGAATGGCGGAACTCTAAATAAATCTTTCAGTGGAGGGACGTGACATCCGCGTCCCTCTATTTTATTTTGCCCATCTCTTTCATTCGTTAAAACATTTCGCACAAATCCAATTTTAAACTGGATAGGTGGGAAAGAAAAAGAGCATTAAAATTCTATTCATATAGCCATCCCCACCCCCAAACATCTTTTTTGGCGGGGGCAACGATTGATGTTGTTGCCGCCGCCGTCATTACTACCCTTTCACTTTTTTTTTACTTTTACATTAAAGAAAATACTTTTTTTTCGTGTTAATTCTAAGCGAATAATGATGAATGCTCAAATCAAGGATACAAATCAAGTACAAATACAAAATACAGTATTGTTCGCATCCTCATCATCATTACCATCATCGTCGTCATTATCATCACCATTGGGTGAATCAGATTGCGAGGAGTTGCAACGCATGTCATTGGCCCCACCGAAGTGGTTGAACAAGAGGAGGTTATCAAAACAATTGTCCATGTGTGAAACTCCACGCGACATTGCGTGGGAGAGGCGACGCCACCTGAATTTGAGGCGGGGGATTCTTGACTCCGATCATGAGTTGACAGATGAGGATTTGCACGAGCTTAAGGGATGCATAGAGCTAGGTTTTGGTTTCAATGAAGAGGAGGGGCAACATTTGTGTAACACATTACCCGCTTTGGATTTATATTTTGCTGTCAACCGGCAACTATCCCCAAGCCCGGTTTCAACTCCTAACAGTGGCCGAAAGTCAACGTCATCCATAGGGGAACAATCATCGTCATTTGGAGGAAGTCCTCGCGGTGAGCCAGATTGGAAAATATGCAGCCCAGGTAAATTTGTCATTGTAATTAAGTTGCTTAATTATTAAAATGAAATATTTGAGATTGAGGTTGAAATTACAAAGGTATAAGAGAGAAATATTTTGAACTATTTACCATATTATCAACAATATTTTATTTTTCTTTCTGATTCTAAAAGAAAACTACTTTTTTTCCGTCAAAATTCTAAATTTATGCTATGATTTTCCCGAGTATCATTTTTGTCCTTTTTAAATAAGATACTATTTTTCTTTGAGTATTTATAAGTTTGTGGATTACTCTTGAATTTTTGTATTCTCCATGTTCGAATTTGAGACTTCGAGTGTGAGGAACCAATACCGATGGGTTGTGTGCAGGTGAAAATCCTCAATTGGTGAAGACAAAGTTGAGGCATTGGGCGCAAGCTGTAGCATGTTCAGTGATGCAATCTTCTTGAAAGACCAAAAGAAAATGTTGCATATGTATAACTTGTACAGAGAAAAAAGAAGCTCTACTTCTTTAATGAAAAAATGATTAATTAGGGTGTTGTTGGACATTGCCAGTTGCAACATGTAACAATCACGAGGTTAGGGGCCAAGAAAAGAAAGGGTGTGAGGTTCTATGGGGATTTGGGATATTTTTCAACCACCTAAGCCCAATTTATTATGCAACTTTTTTTAGTTGCAGCTAACCATCATGACAAGTGAAATGTGATATATTAGAAAAAAAAATTGTGTGTTAATTACTCTGATCGTCAACTTTAACCTCTTTATTTTGTTTTGCTTTATTCTTAATTAATTTATCCATTCTTCAACTTTAGTATTAGGAATATTGAATGAATTAAGTAGTTATGTAAGATGTTTCGCGATAATGTTTGTTTTAATTTTAAATATAAAATACAACAAAAATGAGGAAATTTTATTGAATTTAATTATAATTTAATTATAATTTTGAGTCTATCGTACCCTTTGACTAAGCTTTAAAACTAACTTTTACATCTATAAAGATGATATAGACCAATACATAAGCCATGGTTATAGTATATTTGCAAAGGACTTATATCTCATGTTGTAAAATTATAGGTTGTTGTGAATGTTCATGGAAAAAAATGATTTTTATTGAATTATTTATAATTTTCAGTCATCATTTCCTTTTAGAATGAGCTTGAAAACTAAATTTCACATCTATTAAGATCGCATACAATAATTCATAAGTCGTTACAATATAATTATAAAATGCATGTCTCATACCTCAAAGTCATGGGTTCGAGCTTGTTGATGCTAATAAATAGGATGGGTAAACATCATAACATACACCTATGTATGTAGAAGATTTTTTTTTTTTTTGGGACGGAACCAAACGCCTAGGTAGTTAGGTGGTGTTTGGTAGTCTAGTTTGGGTGGGGGAAAGCTAATTTCCCCACCTCTAAGCCAAACACCTTATAAAATTTGGGCTTTTGGAACCCAGCTTTTTAAAAAGCTAGGTTGGGCCAAGCCTAAAATGGGAGCAAAAGCCACTGAGGTAACCTACATTTCGGGAAGCAGCAAAGGTATTTATTTTGGACAAAAAACTCAAGCCAAGTTCGACTTATTTACGAAAATACCAAATATATAAAGTTAACATTTCATCTCCTTCATTCACGATTCTCATTTCTCTTGCAAAACAAACCCTAAGCATCGTTACAGAGAAAGAGAGAGAGCCGGGTGAACCACTCTTTGTAGCTTCGTACCAGATCGGCCGATTGAGGTAAGAGATCTTGTTTAACTTCATTACATGTCTTCTCTTTTTCGTTTTCATGCATCCTTTTCGTCTTTTTTTATTTATTAATAGTAATCTCCTTCTGTCCCCTGCTAAACCCTAATCTGTAAAATAAAATATACCAATCTTCATTCTTCAATGCTAAAAGCAGATCCCATTGCTCATGAAATTCTACTTGTCTTCAATTTTATAATCTTTTGTTGACTTTATTTTTCTAATTCCACACAGATGGTTGTGTTGTTGTCAAAGAATATTTCTGAGATCTTGTTGTTTTGTTTATAATTTTTTTATAGAATTTTATAATAAATATTCATCATGATCATGTGTGAGAACTGAGGAGTGATCAGAACAAGAAAAGAACATTAAATATCTGGGTCAATAGTGTTTTACCCCCCTGAACTTAGGCCGAAAAACAGACTCCTCCCCTGGACTAAAAAAATTCAAATGGAGGTCCCTGAACTAAAGGTCAATGAAATCGGAGTCCAATTCTGTTAGTCAAACTAACTGATAGTTAGTTTGACCTACTGTTGCCGGTTGCTGCAACCTTGCAACAGGTTGTTCCTTTTCTTTCTTTCTTTTTTCTTTAAAAATTCAAAAAAATAATATAATTAATTTAATAAATTCAGAAAAATAATATAATTAATTTTTAAAATTCAAAAAAATACTGTAATTAATTTTATAAATTCAAAAAAAATACTGTAATTAATTTTAAAAATTCAGAAAAATAATATAATTAATTTAATAAATTCAGAAAAATAATATAATTAATTTTTAAAATTAAAAAAAAAACTGTAATTAATTTTATAAATTCAAAAAGATACTGTAATTAATTTTAAAAATCCAGAAAAATAATATAATTAATTTTAAAAAATAAAATTCAAAAATTAAAATAAAAACATCCTTAATTTTCCATTTTCCATTTTCCATTTTCATTTCTTTCTTTCTTTTTCTTTTCCATTTTCCATTTCCACCATTTTCATTTCTTATTTTCTTATTCCTTAATTTCTTTCTTTCTTTCTTTTTCTTTTCCATTTTCCATTTTCCATTTTCCATTTTCCATTTTCACCATTTTCATTTCTTATTTTCTTATTCCTTAATTTCTTTCTTTCTTTTTCTTTTCCATTTCCAGCATTTTCATTTTTGAAGCATTGGGGTTCCATTATATGTGTTCAAGACCCTCTCTGGTGCAGCACGACTTGCAAACTCAATGAAACCATAAACCTCAGGGTGACCAGTTTGCTCGTTGCGAATAACCTTAGCAGAAACAACCTGGAAAAAACCAACATTGCAATTAGTAAAACTAAGGCAGCTGTTTTTTTAATAAAAAAAATAGGCAGAAGATTTATTAATGCATTGTCACGAAGAACATGACCCAAAAACAGTAGAAGAACGAAAACTGCAGAAAACAGCAGCACAGACGAACTGCAGAAACAGCAGCACAGACAACAAGCACAAATGCATGAGAAATCATAAACTAATAAATTATATATTTGAAAACTTTCCAAGGCTATCGCAACCATGAACGAAGTTTTTTCCGTAAACTAAAGCTAAGGTCATGTTAGCTTCTCTAACATTAATTGTGGCAATCTAATCTGTAAATGCATATACACCTAATATGTAAACGGCAAAAATTGTTGGGCCATTACCAGCAAACCACAGACAGTCAGATGAGACCAGCAACTAGATTACCTTCACATCAAAAAAGTTCAAAATTTTGTGGCAAGAAATGAAGACTACCAAACTTCCCTCAAACCCATCAAACTTTCCGTGGAAAATCTGACAAATAACACTAAACAAACAAGATGGTAAAGATAATGAACTCACCACCCAGAGTGGTAAAGGAGGCAACTTTTGAGTGACAATTAGCCAAACCAAGCCATACCCAACAAGGTTCTGCACAACACCAATGAGCAAAATGGCCCAAATAGGCAATATCTCGCACAAACTCCCAGCAACAAACCCAATAGCATCGCCCAAATCCTTAGCAACACTAAGCACAGCCACCTCTCTCTGGTTATACCCCATCCTGCTCTTAATCACAGGTGATACACTCCCAAACAAGTACCCTATCCCTGCGCAGGACTGCACCCACATAGCGCACACAAACGCCAGCCACCTGTGATTCATAAACACCTTCAATTTCTCCCGCCAACGCTCCATTTTCTTCTCAACAAAAACACTGCTAGCCTAATCTGTACAAAAGACTATAGCTTTAAGTTCAGACAAGAAATGGGTACTTAGGACAAAAGCAGATGTTTTTATTGTTGACTTTTTGTTTGGAAAATGTGCGGGTTGATGGGTACCTGGCCTAGGTGGGGGACTGTCACTTGCAAGAGATACTGTGATGTGCTCTACCGAAAAGTAAAGCGCAGAGATACAGCTGGTCTCCTCCTCTGCTCTTGAAAGACATTTTCTTCAAATTGTTTTCCAATTCTATTTTCTCCTCTTCTCTTCAATCCCAAAAGACCAAAACTGGTTGGATCTATGTCCTATGCACCGGACCTGGTCGGATCTATGTCCTATGCACCGGATCTGGAGGTACATCGGAGGAGGATGCGTCGTTGAGTTTGGCGACTAGATCTGTAAATGGGCCCAGATCTAGATCTTGATGGTGATGTGAGAAGGAGGAACGGATCGGAGTAACCAAGGAAAAAAAGAAAAAAAAAGAAAAAACAAAGGAGAGGAGAAGTGCAGTGGTGATGGGAGAAGAAGGAGAACGAGAGGTTTCTGGTGTTGGAAAAAAAAGAAAAGAATGAAAGAAAAAAAGGAAAAGAAAAGAAAAGGTAACAGGTGTCCAAAATGTAACCGGTTATAATAAGTCATTATTAACGATCCGTTAGTCAAACTAACGGAATGGACCCACGGTGCATTGACTTTAAGTCCCGGGGAGGTCGAATAAAAAGTTTATAGTCCAGGGGAGGTGTTTGTTTTTCGCGATAGTACAGGGGGTCAAAATACTATTGACCCTAAATATCTAGAGCAAGATTTGATCTTACCCTTTTCATGTCCTTGAATCTTAGCTTTGCACCTTTGCTCCTTTGCTGGGTTTTGATTTCAAGGGAATCACATATATGTCAAGCATGTGAATCACTCTATGAGTTTGGTAGGTGAACTAAATTGGTAGGTGGATGGGCATAAAGTTGTGATCTTTATGAGATTAATTTCAATTTTTCAGGAGAAATCTGTTATTTTCCTTGAGTCTGTACGCACACTCTTCATTTTCCTCTCTCCATATCTTAGCAATATGTATAGCTTGTGTTTCAGTCCCTAGTTTACTTCTTTTGCTTTCTTGATGAAGAATGATGAGTTTGGTTGCTTATGGTGTTTGCAATGAAACGGTGAAAAGTTGTGATCTTTTATAGAAATTGCTGGTAATTTGATTGTGCTAGCTAGCTTGGGTTGGCATTGGGCTAAGACTTGGTTGGATTTTAATTAATTGGATGCTTGGTCCAATTAATTAATTAATAGCTCGATCATTAGATACACGACATGATATATTTTTACTGAGTTGTTAGCTTGTTTGTTTGAAAATTTGCAGTAGTTGTTGGTTCTTCGTTTTTTGTAAATGGTGGTATTTATATTGACATTAAATACCTATATTAGAAGAAGAACGTATGGTTGATGTGGTAAACAACTTTGTTGGAATTTTGATAGATACATAGATGATTTTTGCTAGAATGGTCTGGACTTCTACTGTCTTGTTTACCTGCGTATCTGTGAAGATGAGAAACATAATTGTTAGATTGATTTGTAGAAGTAGTTGCATTCATCAAACATGATGACATAAATACTTGTGTTTGTTGTAGATGGGAAGTGTGTGCAGATCACTCCAACTAGGGCAGAGCATATCAAACGGTACAAATGCTCTGCTTGCAGCAACAGTAGAGCACGACGTTGTTTTTAGGCCAAGAGGATTTCATAAATGGATGTTGTACATCCTCTTGCATAGCATGTTCTTTATCTTTCTATTCTTCACTTTGATGGTTATTTTAATGTTAAGCCTTGACTTTCATGGATTGTTCCTCCCTATCGATTCCCTGCTCAATGGTTGGGAGTAGAGTACTCTTAATCCTAGATAATTAATATTGCAATAATTAATGTTCATTTCAACTACTCAAATACATCATATTTTTCTTTCCTTTTAGGTAAAGTTTTGTAATATTGTTATTATCGCTAGTTTATATATAAAAAATTATGATACATTTACCAAATGTATACATAACTAATGAATTATTTACTTATGGTAAAAATAAGTATATTAATTTTGAGTAAAGTTAATTAAAAGAAAAATTAATCAATGATGTTAAAAAGATGATGCATCTTAGATCCTGATTTAACATATCTAATTAATTCAATATTCTAAATACATTGGCACTTGTTAGCAAAAGTTACCTGTTTTGAAAAGATTTTCTTTACATAAATGGATCATATAATAAATCTCTTCTACATTGTAATTAATGACTCAAATCTAGCGACAAATAATAAACCAGAAAATAATACAAACCAGACATATACATATCATTTTTACTTGATTGACTACCTTTTTTCACACACCTAAGCTCATCTAACATACTTGTTTCACTACCAATGCTTATATCACCCCTCCTTCCTTCGTTCTCAAGTGTTACCCTTGCAATTTTAGCTTCTAAATCTGCATTTCTTTCGGCCAACTCTTTCTCACGATCCCTTAACTCCATTATCACTTCACGAACCCAACCTGTTACTGGTTTATCCTCCCAATGGAAGAAGCCACAACCACCATATTCATCTAGTCCAGCAGACTTGTAGAAACGCTGACCTGGGTGTTTGTCAATCCAGGATATCCATCTTGGTGCCTTCAACCCACACTTGCTTAAGATTGGCGGCTCGTAATCCAAAATTGCTTTTTGCTTCCCAAGTGACGTCAATACTCTGCTGCGTCTGTATTCACGACGTTGACTACTAGAGATCGAGGATGGAGAGTTTATTGACATCCTACTAAAATCCAAAAGAGATATGAAACAAAAATAGTTCATAACGTAGAAAAGAAACCAACAGTTACAACCCCAAAAAATCAGCAATAACAGTCATAATAAGCCAACATTTAGGGACACCAATCAACATGAGAATAAGCCATAATAATCCTATCTAACATGACCATTTTTTTGTAAGGTAAGATTTCATTCTCTTTCGTCTATTGAACATAAGATTACAAAACATTGCACAAGATTCAAATAGGTCCAGTTATAGGCCAACAGAGAATATCCAAGCCTCACATCACACCTCAATAATAATCCTATGCAATCAATATATACATATATATATACTCATAAGAATAGTTCGTGCAATAAAGACAGGAAAAGAGAGAAAAGGGGAAAAGAACAACTAAAAGGCAATGTCTCCCCTTCTTATTCATACGAAATGATAATTAGAGTAAATTTACATGAATCTTTATTTTCTACGAAATGATTAATCATGCTTTACATGCTCCTAAAATATCTAATAAAACTTTAACTACTAAATCAACAATAAATAAAATAATTTTGATAATTAATTACACAATACAAACTCAAGTAGAATAAAATGCTACCTAATTCGGGTAATCTTAGAGTTGTAACAATGTAACTTCCCTTCCTGATAGTCATTGGTTCTCATGAGTCATAACTAACTATATCTTCTTTTTTTAATTCAAATCAACTTAATTATTAGAAAAAATAAAACATATTTAACAAAAATTGGTCACAACAACCCATAACAATGTACAATTTTTTTTTTAGTATTTTAAAGGGAAGGTAAGCGAGTTGAATGAAAAATTGGAAAAATGCTTAAGAATATTTGTATCCGTCACTAAATAACAAATATTTAGATAAACTTAACAAAATGATAAATAAGAAGACAATATAGAAAAAATTAATTATACATTAGAATTCATACAATATACGTACTTTTTACAATTGTTTTCTACGAGTTTTCATTTTTTGATATCCTTGTATGATTCTCTCATTCTCTACACTATCAAAAATTTCTTTTTCAACAAAAGTAATCAAACAATCATTTAATATATCATCTCTCATACGGTTCCGCAGTCGATTCCCGCGGTCGATTCTTCACAATGCTCATGTAAGAAAACGTTTTTTCCACTGTCGCAGTTGCAACCGGTAAAAATTATAGCTAGCTTCGAGAGTAAATATATAAATGGATAGACAATATGCTTTCATCTTTCAACTAACTTTTCATAAAAATCATTAATTCCTTTCAAATTTGAAAATTCAACTTCCGACCGCATTAGATCACTTTGATTTATGGTAATATGATGCGAAGGAGTTGATTCTAGGATTTAAATTTTTTTTATAATAATTTGATTTATATATATATATATAAATATAAAAAGAAAAAACTGATGAGATTTACTAGTGCAATCTAATCTTTAAAAAGTGTAAAGTTAGATGTTAGATCAAAATCCAATCATGCATTGCATTGTATTACCCAACCGTGCGCATGTTACATGACCCCATAAGAAGGTCTCTCTTTAATAAATGGTGATTTGGAGGACTTACACTTTCATTGTTTTGGAAATAAATAAATATCATCAATAATATTATAAAACAGTTTTTTTACCACTGGCATCTTGAAGAATATACTCTTTAGTCCCATTATTTAATCAAAAGCATAAAAGATATGTTTATCAAAAGCATAATCTTTGGTCTTCGTACTTGCTCTGTTTTCTCTGTTTTTTTTCTTCTACACAAAACCAGATCACATGGACTTATTTGCTTCTGTCTCTTCTTTTCTGACCATCTTTCGTCTATCTGATTGAGAGAGCAACAACCCAAAACCATTCTCAAACAGAAAGATTCAAACTTTGTGTTAGATTCTTGAAGAAAGGAAAAAAAAATGGAGTCATCAAATCTTCAGCAGCAGCAACATCATTTCCTTCACCATCAACCGCAACAACATCACCAGAAACAGATGAATTTTGGGTTGGCGAGGTACCAATCTGCACCAAGTTCCTATTTTTCAAACTTATTGGATAAAGACTTCTGTGAAAAGTTCCTCAATAGGCCTTCAACTCTCGAAACAGAACGGATTTCTCTACTCAATCACAGAGTTTTTATCGAAACCAACAAAAACCTCCATTACCAGATCAGAACCCAGGTGGTGGAATGGATTATAGGTTGCCACAATAGTCTGTTGAGAATGGATAATATTTTTTTTGATTGGGTCAGGGTGGGTGGTTGCCCACCCTGGCCCAGGCTGGATCCGTCCCTGGGTATTCGTACCTCAATTGTGTCTTTCACTTAAAACTTCACAGTTTCAACTATCTCATTCACTCTCAAAAGCACAACCAATCCACAATACTACAAAAAATCATATCTAGAGGCGGAAAAAAAATACAAATTACATGACTTACACAATTAATCAAATCAAATGATCACGTACAAGATAATATCTTGTTGATGATATATCAGAACAACATAAAAACCATTTGATGCTAAGAAATAAACAAAAAGAATTTGAGAACCATAATTTCAGTAATTTATTACCTGGAGTTGTGGAAGAAACTTGTGCTGCCGAAAGAAATTGGTGGTCTAGCACTTGCACAACTATGAAAATAAGAAAAAAAAAAGGGGGCATTTAATAATTATGTGCAAGCAAAGTTTCCAAATGTAAGAAATAAGCAACCACAACACAAAATGCAAAAGACGCAAAACATAATACAGACAAAATGGCAAATTAAAATAGAAACAAACTATGTCAATGCCAAGTCAGGTCAGTTTACAAAACTCAAAAGCGGACAGTTTCAAATTTAGCAATTTTGGAGACAAACTAAGCTCCACAATAAAAAGATTGAACGTCTCTTCCATCCTACTAATCTGCATCCATTATAAAGTGATGAGGAACCATACATATGATTTGAATATCCATATTTCATTTTTCCCCTTTTTGTCCCAATTAGTTTGCAGCAATCAAACACTTTATAAACTCACATGAACTAGTTTGCAATTCAAAGGAATGGAACATATAACAATAATACTAGTAACTACTGACACGAGTAGCATTTTATTAATGTGATGAAACGCAAATTGCATATTCCAATCCCCAAATCTGAAATATATATAATAAATCACTAAAAGTACATGACACCTTAAAATTCAAATTCAGCAAAGACAAAATATAATACCCTATCTTGTACTCCCTCCGTCCCCAATTAAATGTCTTTCTCACATCCTAATATTCAGTAGGGAATGCATATCGAGGAGGCCGGATGAGGCACTATTTGACCCCCACAAATTTCGTACTTTTTTTCGAACGTACGTTAATCCTTAACGTACTTCCGAGAAAAAATTCGGGTCAAAATTGTCTCAAATAGTGACTGTTCCGGCCGTCTTAAGATACGTTCCGAAACAGTAAAAGTAAAAGCTAAAATGACATTTAATTGGGGACGGAGGGAGTATAACCTTAACATTCAAAACCCAAAACAATTTATTCGACAAGCACACCAAACTGTAAATATAAAAACCTAACATGCCCATAAGCATAAACCTAAGATTGCCAATTAGAACAATAGAAAAGTGGTCATTTTGTACATTGATTCAAATTAAGAGAGAACACGAATAAAATAAAAAGACAAGGAGGTAAAATCCAGTCACCTATCAACTTAGATAATGGAAATAAATTTCACCAATGCTAGCAAATAATAAGGCTCAAACCCTGAAATTAGAGCCTTGAAAACTGTATCCCCAGGAATTTAAGTAAAATAAATGTCCATATTTTTGCATTCAAACAAGCTTAATGCACAAAATGACTTGAGAACCAATCCAAGTATATAAAATACTACTCAACCACTCAACTTAGTTTACAAGTAATAGTTACTCAGTTTTGCAAACCTGCTAACATCTTGACTACACAAAAGGTCGATTAATGATGTATCGAAGGTATTGCAAAATGCAAATAAAGGCCATTTTAGCTTAGAAATTCCACCATTTGAAGCAACTTAACCCTACAACAGTATGCATACTCCTCTTCTAACCGAAAATTTAAAACAGGAAGTAAATTGAAAGCCCAGCTAGCAAAAGACCCAGAATGAAACATATCCTGGAAAAGTAATTTTATCAGTGAATTGAGGAAGAGAGGGTATGAAGAAGGAGATCTGGGTGACATTTTCATAAATTTAGGATCGATGGTAAACTTGTAATTATGCAGACGTGGCAAAATGACGTGGATTCCTCTTGGGAGTTCCTCTTGTCTTCTCCTCTTGATTAGCATTATTGAAAAAATTATAATAAACCGTGGTAATTTTATTTTTCCTACCATTCCTTTACCTCATGAACATTCCCTTCCCTTCCCCCTATTGATAAGCGTATTTATTTATAACATTGGGAAAAAAAAAGATAAAGAGAGGGAGATGAGAAAGAAATTGGCGCAGGAAAATAAGAGAGGGTAGAGAGTAGAGAGAAAAAAAGGTTTATTAATTATAAAGGGAGAGAGAAATTAATTTTTTATTAGGTTAGTAATATATTACATTTGTAACCTTTATACTATATTTAAGTCTCATTAAAGTAAATGGTATTTTGAATCCATCTAAAAATGAACATAATGATAACTTGCCCATGAAGTGGACAAGTTAGCAAAATAACATAATGAACTTTTATATACTCCGTTCAATCTCAAATAAATGATATTCTGACCTTTTTTTTTTCCTTGAAAAAATATCATTTTCATCGTTTTTAATGTATTGATAAATTAAAATTAATATTGATTGAGCGTAGTTATTAAAACGATTGAGAGCAATTAGTTAAAAATACATCAAAATGAGTAATTAATCATTACCTTAATTGTTGTGAAAGTGGGTTAGAAGTTATTTTTAGGAGGATAGAGGGAGTGTATATATACATATATAACAGAATGAGCTTTTCTGCGGTGCACATCAACAATTTTTTAAATTTTTATTTAATGATTAATTTAGTCAATGTGTTTCTATAGTTTTTCAAATTAAACCTCTAACTGATTAATATAGCCTCATATTCGTAAAATATTTTCGTAAAAAAAAATATATTCAAAAAATATTTATGATAAAATCCCTAAATGATTAATTTATTTTATTTGTTGATTAATTTAAACTTTGTTCGTAAGAGTTTTCCAATCAAACCCCTAACTGATTAATTAAGACCCGTATTCGTGAAAGATTTTCAATCGAACCCGTAAATAAATAATTTAATCTCGTGTTCGTAAAAAAATCAATCGAACTCATACATACATGAACTTCATATTTTTTATGTGTTTGTAAATTTAATTTTTATATAATTACCCTTCTAATAATTTTTATACAGTTCACTGTGAATGATTTTTATTTCAATCAAACCTATATACTTTTAATAATTTCAATTTTGAAACCAATCCCGCATCGCAAGGCCTAATATCACCGTGTTAATTAAAAAATACAATCAAAACTAACCCTACATTTAGCTAGTTCATGTGTTGGTAAAAGATTTTTAATCAAATTTTATATGATTAATTTAGTTATCATCGTAAAGTATTTCCATTTAAATCCTAAATCAGTAATTTAATTCTTGTGTTCTTAAAAGGTTTCCGATAAAACCTAACCCGACCCGACAAACCGTGCCCAAATTGCTAGTCTACTGTATGTAGAAATACCTAGAGGATTAAAACTTTAAAACTTCCTATTTTTCACAAGTATTTTTACTACAGAGGAAAAAAAACTGGTAGTAAAAACTAAAAACTGAGCGACAAATCCCGCCCCGCCGCAACCTCCTCCTTCCGTTTTCCTCTTTTATAAACCCCAGACCAGAACCTTCTAGGCTTCTCCTTCTCCTGTCTCTCGTCTCGTCTATTAAACACCGTGAGAGCATTAGCATTACTGTTTTTTTCGGGGGTTCACTCCTCTTAAGCGAAAAGAAGCAAAAACATTTCTTCAAGGTTTCACATACATACCAACAAGCTATGGCTCCTGATGCAACTGCTGCCCTTGCAGGTATGGCTTTTCTTTCTTACCCATGCTTTACAAAACAGATGTATATGCGTCGCTGTTGAGGGTTTTTGCATGTTCTTATGTACCAGCAAGTAATTTTTTTTGTGGGTACTTTTTCTTTAATCAGTGTCTGCGAACTCTAACTGCTGTATTTGTTTTTGATGATTGCGCAGTAAGGGAGAAAGTTCAGCACTTTCTTAATGCTGCTCGGACGGGGAATCTTGACCTCCTTAAGAGTAAGCAACTTCTATATCTTTCTCTGATCTTTTTGCAATTTAGTGAAATGGTGCTTCTTTTTTTGTAAAAAATGGATGCTTCTTTATTGAGATTTTAGTGATTTTGGTATTTGGTGGATGTAGTTATAGCAGCACATCTGGATGAGGGCAAGGGAATGGGCATAACTGTGGCAGATATTAAGGATGCCAATAAACGTGGGGCAATTCATTTTGCTGCGAGGGAGGGACAAATGGAGGTGTGCAAGTACTTGCTGGAGGAATTGAAGCTAGATGTTGACATGAAAGATGATGATGGTATGCATTGGGTCTCATGTTTAGGATTCATCGTTTCATTAATATACTTTCCTTAAGAAACTGTTGATTTTGTTTCGTCCACTGACAATGCGGACTATAATCTCGGGCGCCCAATGCTTAGATTGCCCTTTCCTAGGGAATTAAATATTTTAAATTGAGGATCATAGTCATCTTATTAGTTCTTTAACTATACTCAGTATCCATGTTTGGTGGATGTGCCTTTGGCTAATGGTACTCACTGAGTTGGTGTCATACTGTATGGTGGGTTACTTGGTACGACTAGTACTTTTATTTCTCCTTTTTTAATGCATGTTGAAGCATGTTGCATCACATTTGTCATCGTCTTGTTGTATTACCAAAGCTTTTGGTTGGTGAAAATTGAGGAAGCAACTAATTAATATAGATTCTCACGCATTAGTTAGTTTGATTCTGTTCTTGAAAATGCCTGCAGAATTAAGCTGGCCCTAAGTATTAACAAAAATGGAAAAGAGCACCATTGGAGGAAATTCTCCTGTACTATAGCAAGAAATGTATTATGTTTCACAAGCCTTTTCTGGAAGGAATGACTTGACATAACTGTAGAAAGTAAAGTTTTGAATGGCGTGGTAGTGATGCGTTGTGCATCTCTGCTTTGCCATGCAGCCATAGCATTGATATAAATAGTGATCGCGACATCGATTGTGTTGACTACTCTTTCCTAACTTATTCCAGAAAAAAGAGAAAAAAGTATCTTGTCAATAAGCATTTTTTTTTTATGTTTAAGCTTGTGTCTACAGCTAACTCAATATAAGCTATCTGAACTTCATATGACATCCCAATCTCGTTGGTTTCTTCATTATGTTTAGTGGCACAATGCAGTTGCAGTTCATAATGTGTGATGGCTACTTATATGCAGGTGAAACTCCTCTTCTTCATGCTGCCCGGCAAGGACACAATGACACTGCCAAATACCTTCTTGAGCGTGGTGCAAATCCTGCTATACCAAGTGAGATAGGGGCTACAGCTTTGCACCATGCTGCAGGGACAGGTATCTTCTATTCTTTTCCTTTTCTTTGACGAGGAGGCAAGTGTAGAGCATATATGGTGCTGTTTTGTTGCTTGTATGTCTGTAGATTTTCCCAACAAACTTTAAGTTAGTATTATTCAAGTTAATTCCTTAGATTGATTGTACCCACCTTTGGTATAGGCTCTTACTTCAATGCATTTGTGCTTCTTTGCAGGAAATATTGAGTTGATCAACTGTATTCTTTCTAAGGGGGTTGAGGTTGACTTACGAAGTGATGCGGGCACTCCATTGATTTGGGCCGCTGGTCATGGCGAACAAGATGCTTTGAAAGTGTTGTTAGAGCACCATGCCAATGTGATTTTATTTTTTCTTTTCTTCCATCTTTAAGTCTCTTTGTTGTCATTTAAATGAAAGCCAAATTTCACGTTTCACAGTTGCATGTATCATGAGATTTCTGCATTATGTAATTTTTTCTATTTGATCATTTTGCAGCCTAATGTTGAAACTGAAGATAATGTAACTCCCCTATTGGCAGCTGTGGCAGCTGCTTCATTACCATGCTTAGACTTGCTGGTTAAGGTATCCTTTACAGTCCTTTAATATGTTGGAAAATGTAGGTTTCTAGAAAACATTGCCTGGAATTTTGAAAAAAGAAAGCAGATAATGGCATATTTACTTGTATCTGAGTGTTCGTATGCATTTTAGTTGAAGCATAATAATTGGAGTGGTTATTTATGGATCATAGGTTCATTGCATTCATGGTGTGAAATTGGTTCTTTAACTCCACTGTTTCGGTTAATCCTTTATTATGATGGTTCTTGGATATTTATCAACTGCTTTCTATCTTTTAATTCCATTTGTTATGTCCTTGTGTGGCTTCTTTTATTAGCGATCTACAAAGTTAACTTTTTATGCTTTTCATAGACCAGAGTTTTAGGGTGATTTTGAGGAGACTGGTTCCATTTGTGGTGCCTTTAATTTATTGGGTGGTGCTCATGTTTACATGGTTCTTTTCCATTTTCTTTGTATTACTTTTTTATCAGACTTGTGTGCATTTCTTGCATTTGAATTTGCTCATATGCAGGCAGGTGCTAATGTGAATGTTACAGCTGGCGGAGCAACCCCATTGCACATTGCGGCAGATAATGAGAGCCCTGAAATTCTAAATTGCTTATTAAAAGCTGGGGCTGATCCAAATGCCACTGATGAGGTGAGGCCCCCAATGCACATTTTGTGGTGTATTGTTATTTCTTTGTTGACAGTATTAACTGTATTATTAACTCGCCTATATTCCTTTATGCTTTTACCAGTTGGAGCACAAGAAATATTCTTGGATGAGTATGATATTTGTTATTATTTTGGGTATAACTATATTGGAAACATACCATAACTTCTGAGTTTTGTTTAACTACTACCTAGAGCATTTTGAGTAAAGTCTTTTTGGTTGTTTGAGATTTTGTATTTTCAATTATGTCGCCATTGAAATTCATTTAGGAGACTTGTGGTTGGTTTCAAGGAATTTTTGTTGACCCTTTATTGTTTAAAGTTGTTGATGAGTGTTTGTTCTTGATCTTCTATTTTATAGGATGGCCTGAAACCAATACAGGTTGCAGCAGCAAGAGGCAACCGTGCAGCTGTTGAGATCCTTCATCCCTTGACAGAAAAAGTTGATACAATCCCACAGTGGACGGTTGATGGTATCCTTGAATATTTTCAGGAAACTAACAGACAAGAGGTAGTGAGAGCATGAGATAATTGTTGTTTGATTTTAGGAAACAAATACGCTAGGGTTAATATTGCTAACACCCACTATATATCTTACTTTTTCTTCCATTTTTAGTCTTGTTATTGACTAACTTAGATCTCGTGTTGTTTTATTAGCAACATCTCGTACCAATGAGCTTGTAACTCAGTCAGTGGTACTTATTGCATAGAAGGAAGGGGTTAGGTTTCGAGGTTGAGCTTAGCTGCAAAATTTTATCAATGGAAATTTAGTAATAAACAAATTTAGCAAAATCTCGTTGTTGAGGCTTTGCCTCGAAAATGTTAAAGCATGGTACAATTGAGTGTCCAAAATATTAATATCATAGTATATTTGTTCCATGAGTGTATATAATACAACTAAACTTCATTGTTTGGGCATTGACTGGGAATAGCTGTACTTGCATGCTTTTACTTTTCTGCTTTACATGTTTTTATATCATGCAAACAAACCATAGTCTTGCATGCATTTATACATAAGGAATCTCAGGTGTTCGGGCTTTTGGTTATGCTATTTTTTGTGTGTATAAAACAAACCATAGTCTTGACGCAGGAGCTTTTGCCATGTTGCCTTAGAAATTCATGCTAGTGGTAATCCTAAAGTTTACGGAGTTGTAATTAATTTAGGATTATTAGTACTGCTTATTTACTAGGTTAAGAATTAAGATATTTAAGGAATTACAAGCGTCTCCAGAATTGTCTAAGTAGTTGTCTAGACAAATAGGCTGTGTAGTTTTATAAGTTACGTAGTCTGATATTTTTTAATAACAATCTATGGTTGATTTTTACAACTTTGGTGATATTCAGAGGTTTACATAAACCCTAAATATGACATTCTGTCACTTGAGAGAATCCGATTAGAGAGAATGTTCCATCAATTCTTGTATTTTAATTCAATGAAAATTTTGCAGGAAGAGAAGACCAAGCTAAAGGAACTCAATGTTCCAAAGGACACCACAGTAACTAATCTCCCTGAGGTATATCTTCTGCTCTGTAGCTTTCTTGTTGGTAGTGTGGTTGTGTTTGTTGTTAATTTTTAGTAGGAATATTTTCCGTTGGTTAATTTGATTATGCCTAGTTGCAGTTTGTTTTATATAATCATTTATGTAATTAGAGCAGACACTGCACCTCATTTTTTCGCTAGAGTTTCTCAATTGATTTTGATCTTCAGCAAGTTGACTTTTACGAGATTGGTGATATTTTGTCTTTCATCATGAATCAAAAAGATTTTCCTGGTTTTATTTAATGGTGATTTTTTTTGTTATTGTGCTTCACAACCTACTGTTATACAAACGTGGTCAGGTGTGATCTGAACCAATGAAAGTTATTGTTGATTAGTTTTGCCTGATAAGTGTCCAACAACTTGTTCAGGTGTCACCTGAAGCAAAACAGAGAGCTGCTGAAGCAAAAGCAAGAGCAGATGAAGCTTTTAGAAGAAAGGAGTACCGGATGGCTGTTGATGCTTATACACAAGTATGCTACTGTTTTGTGCCTGTTTTTATAATTTTGTTCTTTTCTTTCTGTTGAACTGGAAGTAGTAGAGCAGACATTTTGGGAGTGTCCACTCTTTTACTGAAGTGTTGGAGGATATAGAATGAGACGAGCTAATGTAACTAGGTGTTTGCTGTGTTTCCTTGTGTACTTGGTGGTGAAAATACTTCACTCTTTATATTTAGCTATTCGTTTTTAAGCAGCTACCATCATTTGACTTCGTACTACTTTGGTTTGGCATCTGCAGGCAAGTGATCTAGACCCTACAAATGGAACTATGCTTTCTAATAGAAGCCTTTGTTGGATGCGTTTGGGACAGTTTGAGCATGCATTAGCTGATGCAAGGGCCTGCAAGGCTTTGAGACCAGAATGGCCAAAATCCTGGTTCCGGGAAGGTTCAGCTCTGCGCTCATTGCTGGTATGATTTCTCATCTTCTGTTATTTGTCTATAGTAATAATGTTGTTACTTCACATCATCTGGCATTTCTCATTTACCTTGCAATTTGCAGAGGTTTGATGAAGCGGCGAGTTGCTTTTACGAGGGTGTTAAGCTTGACCCTGAGAACAAGGAGCTCGTGAATGCCTTCAGGTTTGTGGTCAAGCTCCTCTGCTCTTCTCTTGTCGGCATTGTACTTGAATATATAACATTTTTAACTGAGGTTGTGGTTTGCAATATTTACAGGGAAGCTGTCGAAGCCGGGAGAAAGTTCCATGGTACAGATAAGGAGCAGGCGTAGTCTGAACTTTTTGTAACTTAAATCAAAACCATGATGTTTACAAAGACGAGCCTTTGTTAGTTTGAACCACAGATATCTTTGAATTCGTTGGGTTAGTCGTGATTATGGTCGAACAAGGTTTAAATTAATAGTAATTAATTAAGAATTGATAAAAGAATTGAACTAAGAATTATTTAAGTATTTTTCCTTTCCACAATTGATCAGTAAGGAATGAAATAAGAAATTTACTTAAACGTAAGGCAAGCCAAAAATTGATACACGCTAATAAAAATGAAAGCTGCAGTGCCAAGAGTATTGTTTAAAGTCGAGATAACACTGATGTTACATTTATAAAGAGTATTGTTTTTTCTACATTTCAAATTCAACCGTAATGCTTAATTTTTTAATGTTTAATTTGATATTAAAACAGATACTCCCTCCGTCCCATATTAACTGTCACTTTACTATTCGTGCACATATTTCGAGGAAGTTGAATGACTCACTATTTGACTCCAAAAAAATCCGTACTTTTTTTCGAACGTATGTTAATTCTTAACCTACGGCCTCCTCGAACGCGTGCATGAACAGTGAAAATGGACAATTATATAGGTCTACAGGGAGTATATGTTAATTTTTTATTTTATATAAACCAATAGTACTTTAATTGTGTTGTTATGATTATGTTTATATACAAATATTTTCCTATTTTTTCTCCAAAAACAACCGTTTCTTTCTGTTCATCTTCCCCCTAACAAAAAAAACGAGAAGAAAGAAAGGGCTTTCAACTTTCCTTTGAAAATTCTCTCTTCAACAAATCCAACTTTCACTTCTTTCATCGCCTCAAGATCTTCTCTCACCGATGTCGCTAAAGCCACCTGCCGGTTATGGCACTTATTCTTCTCCCACCACCACCATCAATACATCCACTTCACAACCTCCTCAACCCACCAACCCCACCTCCCAATCGTCCTTAACTTTCATCTCACGCGCCACCAGTGCCACCAAAACCCTCACCCACGCGCGGCGTCCGTGGCGCGAACTATTCGTCTTCTCCTCCTTCT